>JBBPBX010044224.1:0-17397 GCA_038048925.1 Garcialebias charrua | reverse complement strand
TTTGCCGTTTCCATTAAGCTTTTCTGCTGCGATACTTCAAAATGCGCATCTAGAATCCTTGATGGAAACACGGCTAGAGTCTTTACTAGGTTTTCCACATGGAGCTTAAAAGAGAGATGTGAATCGACCAGGATACCCAGATATTTATAGGAATCAACAAACTCAATAGGGACACCATTTGAGGATAAGATCAGAGGAACTTGCCATTAAACTTCCAAGCCAAAAGATTTGTTTATTAGAATATTGAAATAACGCTTGTTACATATTTTTCAGAGAAACAACAATTTTTCTTCCATAAGCATTAAAAAAATAAAACGATGTAAAAAAAAAGGGGGAAAAAAAAGGTAATTCAGTAATACACTGATGCATGCTAGGTCGAAAAATCTTAAAAGTAAGTAAGTAAGTAAAGTTTATTTTTATAGCATTTATCACAGAGATAAAATCAAAAAGCGTTGGACAATAAAAAAATCAATGCTAAAAGTATATACATAATAAAACAAGCCTAAAAACTACAAATATCACTACAAGCCTAAAAACTACAAATATCAATCAATGCAAAATACAATAAAATCGTGACATAAAAGCCTGAGTGAATAACAGCGTTTTCAGTTGTTTTTTTAAAAACCTCAACAGAGTCAGCAAAACGAAGCTGCAGGGGCAAACTGTTCCACAGCCTTGGGGCCACTGACTGAAAGGCCCTTTAGTTTTCATCCGTGTACGTGGAACATCTAAGCAGTTCTGGGTCTGTGAGCTAAGGTCACGGGCAGCAGAGTATTTTGTTAAAAGCTGACACAGGAGCAGGAGCCTGGCCATTTAAAGCTCTTTATGTGAGCACAAGGACTTTAAAACGGATTCTAAACTAATCTAAAAGCTAAGTCTGGTCCTCTGGACATTCAAAAAACAAAACAAAGCAAAAAAATAATAATAATACAACCTGTAGAAACATTTTTTCTTTCGTCCAAAAGACTTCTTCAGTCTGATGTGCTGTATTCATCTCAGTCTTATAAATAGCACCCTCTCACAGTGGATCAACCAGTTTGCTGATGACAGCTGAAACCAGCTGCTCACATGGACCATCAGCCAACGATGGATCATTAGTCAAAAAGTCAAAGTCAACTTTATTTTCAAAACTGCAATATTCACAGGGCATACACAAGATTGAAATTGCACTTCTCTCTGTCCCTTGGTGCAACAATAACCTTTTAAGACTAAACCACTAAAACATTTGCAATAACTGCATTGTAGGAGGGGGACAGTTGAACCCTGAGGCCTCCACCCCGGTTTAATGATGGACGGTTTCTTTTCACAAAGATGACCTCCTTTACTCCTCTCTCAAACCCTGGTTCCTCTCTATCAAGGATGTGAACACCTACATCCCTGAAAGAGGGAAAAAGCCTGATGATGTTGATCTTCTGTGCTGGTCCATCCTTCTGGCCAGTGGCTGTTTAGTTTCTCCGATATAAGACTGATCACATGGCCTGCTGACACTGAACAGCATACACAGTATTACTGTGTTTGTGCTGGGGGACTGGATATTAACCAGTCTTTTGAATCAGTGGTTTGATGGTCCTCCTTGATCATGTGAGCAGCTGGTTTCGGCTGTCATCAGCAAACTTGTTGATCCACTGTGAAAGGCTGCTACTTATAAGACTGAGCTGAATACAGCATATCAGACTGAGGACGCCTTTCGGACGAAAGACGAAATGTTTCTACAGTTTTTTTGCTTTGTTTTGTTTTTTGAATGTTCAGAGGCCCAGACTTAGCTTTTTTTTAGGTAATTCAGTAATGTTTCATTATCCTTTTCCCTAACTGCATCTCAGTGATGAGACTGGAACCACAACCCATGCAGTTTCCTCCCTAGTTCTTGAAAACATAACCTTAGACTTGGCATAGGCACAACGACCAATTATTCTTTTCAGCGGCAGGTATGTTGCATAAGAAAAAGGTTCAAAACACCAGCTACGTTTGGGATATAAATAGGTTAACCCTTTTTTTCCAATGGCTGTTTTCAAAAGCAAAGTCCCACATTCCTTACGAAGCCGCTTTTGTGCATGATTTTTAAAACTAACATGACTACATCTTGCTGATTTATTTCTTATGCCGCGTCTATCCTTTACAATTATGGTTGCCTCCTCAAGTGTATATATTTTGTCACAAACTGGGCATGCCACGTAGTGAATGAAGTCATCTTTTTTGAGTGAAAGTATTTTCCTGATCATATACATGGTTGAGGGTATTTTTTCTGCCAAATGTTTTAATGTATCAATCTTTAAAATGCTGCCAACCACAAAAATAAATGACTTTATCAGGTCTAACAGTGCGATGTAAGCGTTATCTGAAATTGTAAAATGTGATTTCCACATTGTCAGTTGAAGGATCAAATGTGTAAACCATGAGTACTGAACATCATCAACTTTGCTGTAGTCATTCCTCTCTTCATCTGCTATCTCTTCCCATGTGTCTTCCACGTGAATGTATTCTTCACTCAATTCCATTTCCTCATCTTCATTGCTGCATTCAGTTTCTTATTCATCTCCAACAGATTCTTCATCACTGCAGTCACTATCCTCATCACGGCATCTGGTGTTCCTGATGCTGCATTCGCTGTTGCTTGCACCTGGAATCACACTTAACCATTCAGTGCAATCATCTGTCAAAATAAACAAACAATGACATCAATCAAATACTTTGTACAGAACTTAAAAGACCCAACAATTTTCTCAGGTGATGTGGAAGCAGGCAGCCATATTAATCATCTGTCAAAATAAACAAACAATGACATCAATCAAATACTTTGTACAGAACTTAAAAGACCCAACAATTTTCTCAGGTGATGTGGAAGCAGGCAGCCATATTAGCTGCAGCTCCTACTCAAACTACCGCTAGTTTTATTCTAAATTAAACTACTTCATTTTAGTTGTTAGTTTTGTGTTTCTTGATTTTGACCCAACCATGACTAGTGTATGGGACAATAGTATCACTGTATTGCTGACAGTTGGGCAGAAGGAATTGAGATCAGTGAAAGAACACCAACAGGAAAAAAGTGGAAGACCAGCTCCAGTAAAATAACATGATGTTAGGAAAAGCCTGACTGAACTCCAGGCCTCCTGCTGACTCAAGGTGGGAGAATCTGAAGCAACCTCCCACGATCTCCCCACTTGCAATGCCCTCATTACTATTTCACGCCCTCATTACTATTTCACACACTATCAACAGTCCCCACTTTAGAAGACTACAACAGAAACCACCCTCCCCCGGCTCCACTCTTGTCTTCACATAACTTCATTATTCTACCACCAGTGGCGGATCTAGGGGGGGAAGGGGGGGGAAAGCCCCCCGGGCCATCTGATTGCCCCCCACCCACCCCAGAATTTCTTTTGTACGTCATTGTGTGTGTTGCAGTAGAAATGTGTGCTATTTTATTGGCTTTAGAATGGGTGGAGAATACTACAATAGAGCTTTGGAGCGTGACGTCACGGTCCACGGCGCAAAGCATGATGGTCCATGGCGCACAGCATTGTGGGATTGAAATCGCCATTTTAAAAGCCCTCTAAAAGAAGCTCTGTTTCTCGTTTTTTTTGTTAGAATCTAAGAAGGTTGTAACAGTTTTGCAATGGTCTAAACATGCTGTGTTATTGGATGTAATGTCCAGTCACACGATCTGAAAGTAGATAGAAAACGGACTTTCAGTTTCTGTTTCCTGCTGGAAGCAGCGCGAGGGAGCTCATGTGTCGGACCTAACAAACAGGAGATGAATGTCCTGATATCAGCTGTGAAACGTCCTGATATAACTTTCTCCATGTCCCAAAATAACTGCTAGTTTGTTCCAGACATCCTGGTGAGTGTATAAATTCGTTTTGTTGGAGTTGTGCCATAATTTTTGCACGATTTTTTCCGGGTGTTTAGTTCATAGAAGTGGGTCAGCCTAGTTTAGGTTGGGTTTATATTTTTTATATAACGTAGTCTGATTTTAGACAGAGTGGACAGCTGTGTTATTGTGAAATAAACTGTTTAAAGTTTCTAGTGTGTTGTGACTGTTACTGTATTAATACTGACCTGTGTTCTGATCTATCCTTGTCAAGGCAAAACTTCATATGAAATGAATGAAAACTCCAGAAGAGCTCAGTGAAGCTGCAGATGGAGAAGCAGGGACCAGCAAATACTGTACACCGTCCATGTTGCTCAGGTAGTACCACATAAAACAATTTCTTCATGCACAAACAGAAAGGTAGTAGTCATCTGTTACAGAACAGGTCAGAGCTGAATAAAAACCAGCTGGAAAAAGTAAATTTAAAGTATTAAATAGGACTTCCTTGTTTTGTCATCATTGTTTAATGTGTCACACAAAACTCTGTCTAATACCTGTGTCTTTTTCTCTTCAAGGGATGGAGGTGACAAGCTCATAACAGAAGGACGTTGTTATCTGACAAAGGCTTTGATATTAGACTGTGTGAGAGTCAAGGTTCTTGTCATTCACATCACATGTCATACGTGAGGTGGAACGAAGCTGTGTACACAGGGTCCCTCTCAACGTTTCATCAAAATCTTTCCAGATATTTAGCTAACAAACAGCGTTGAGTCCATTAGTTAACGGCAACGTTCAGAGCAGACGTGTGGAACAAGGCGCAGCCCTCAGAGCATGCGTTAAGGACAACTCTCAGCTCACCTGCAGCCCTCAGAGCATGCGTTAAGGACAACTCTCAGCTCACCTGCAGCCCTCAGAGCATGCGTTAAGGACAACTCTCAGCTCACCTGCAGCCCTCAGAGCATGCGTTAAGGACAACTCTCAGCTCACCTGCAGCCCTCAGAGCCAGTGTTGTTTTTGACAGCCATTTTGATATCAGTTTTAGTCATAGTCTTTTAGACTAAAATACTTCTTAGTTTTAGTCTGTTTTAGTCATTTCTATATTTAATGGTTTTAGTTCAGTTTAAATCGACAAAAACTTAAAAAATTTAAGTCTAGTTTTAGTCTTAAAAAAAAAAAAAAAAAACATATTAGTCAGCTAAAAAAAGTTAATTTTGGGTTTAGTTCCTCTAAAGTATGTTGAACAAACAGGCAACACATAGGCAACATACAAAATGAAGGTAAAAAACAGAATATAGACATAAAAACGTCGCAGATAATAAATATAACGACCAACCTGTGTTGGTAAATGGCTGTTTGAACCATCTTTCTATACATACATTGTTCAAAGATTAGAGGAAATTTGACTTCCATCTAATTTCTGTGCAAAACGTTAGGTCTGAAATTGTTAAGTGTTTTTGAAATGTTATAAATAAACACTATAGATAACCAATTAAAACATAACACACTGCTGCCTGCATCGCTTCACACGTCCTCCACAGAACGACAGAAATATCTGCACTTAGTGAAAAAAGAGAGCCCCCCATTTAAATGAGATTGGGTCACGTCAAAGAGGATTACATCTGTGGGTGGATCAGGCCTCATTTGTCACAATATTATTTTCACTTTTGCAGGCATGACAGCCGATAAAAAAAGTTCAAGTCCACAATATTTGGGTTGTCAAGGCCAAAAAGAAAATGACACTGGGTAAAAAAAAAAATGAATAAATGAAAAAGAAGGGAATTGTATAATTATAGTTCAGAAAGTCTATTTTTTTATTTTTTGCTCGTTATTCTATTGCACAATTCATAATCCAAATCAAAATAATAATAAATGGAGCACTGAGTTTGTCACTGAAGATTATAGAATTTATCTGACAATACTTTATGCAGTTATTATAAATCAAGTCAGCTGTTTTGTCGACCAGTCATCATCTCGAAGGGAGAGGTAGTTTTTATTTTAATCACGATGGTTACTGAACAACACGATAAAAATCCACTTTTTGGATGAGTTTTGTACCTGCATGTGACAAACGCTGAAATAACTTCATTTATTTACTCTCTGAAGAAAAAGAACGGCTTTTTCTCCGGTGAGTGTGCTTGTGAGTCACGGCTGAGTTCTTAACTCAAGTAGTCATGGGAGTTGTAGTTCTTTCCCTCTGACCTATCACAGTGTCTCTACACAGCCCCGACAACCAATCACAGAACTTGTAGTCGTCATGGGAGTTGTAGTTCTTTCCCTCTGACCTATCACAGTGTGTCTCTACAGCCCCGACAACCAATCACAATACATAAACAAACGCCACGGCCATTTTGAACAGAAAGTAGCTATCAGTTAGCAAAAGTTTCCGGACTTTTCAACACATAAAAACGCTTATAAACAGAGCAGTAAAATTCTGAAATATAGCAAATCACTTTCTACAGTTACACTAAGATCAACGCTCAGCAACACAGCGATTCAACTGTCGAAAACAATGACGGACTCTCTCGGAACCGTTCGGTCCACAGCAGATCCTGGACACACCAAACCACTGAGCAGAAAAAGTTTCTGACAGCATATGCTTGTTTACCCGCTTCAAATGCAATAACTACACAACAGCACTTCCTCGCAGTTGTTATAAATGAGCTTATTAGGCAAAAAGTTGACGCGGAGGTCAAACGTGAATGCGCTATTCTGTGACAAGTCAGCAGTGAGTCCAAACAGAACCAGAACCTGACCCACACACACAGCAGCGACAATTTTATGACCCAAACAGCTTCAAACAAGGACAGGATTTATAAAAAAAATACATACATTCGGTTCTTCTCTTCTCACAGTTGGGCTGAATACAAAATAAGTCCATAAATCTTTTCTGGGCTGGCGGCCGGCCACCGACCGACCGAGCCCCTTCGTGCAACATGCTGCTGCAGGATCTTCCATGGTCCAGTTTGAAAAGGAAGTCACAGGTGAGCGGCGCGCAGCGCGTGGCCATGCTGCATCAACACTGCGGTGGTGGGCGTGACCAAACAGCTGACTTTCCGACACAGAATATAATTATGGGCACTTGGGCAGAAATATAAATTATTGATTGAACGAAACATTTTCGTTCAGTCTCGTCTCGTCTAACGAAAACTCACACACATTTCGTCACGTTTTAATCATTAAAGAGCAATGATTATTTAGTTACCGTTTCGTTATTGTCATGAAAAAAGGGGGCGTTAACGAAAAATTTACGTCAGCGTTACGTCAACGAAAACAACACTGCTCAGAGCATGCTTGAAGGACAACTCGGCTCACCTGCAGCCCTCAGAGCATGCGTTAAGGACAACTCTCAGCTCACCTGCAGCCTGTGTGAGAGTCAATGTTCTTTATTGTCATTCACATCACATGTTGTACGTGAGGTGGAATGAAACTGTGTACACAGGGTCCCAGTTACAGCCAACAAAAGTACAGTATAAATGAATGATGTGCTGAAGTTAAAATCCCATCATTCACTAAAGGGAGATTTCCACTTGATACTAATGATTTTTGAAAACACATGAGCACACCTTAGAATTCATGTGGAAAGTATCACTGGTTGCATGAGAAACAAATATAAAATGTTACATAGAACTACACCAGTTAACTATACTGGTGCTTACATGTGAAAGTGAAGAGGAGACACTTCTTCAGATTGTGTATGTGCTGTATGTAAAATGTAGACTGGAGAAAAAAAATTATATTTGCTGGACTCGTTGTTTTGAAATATTTTTACAGTTGAATAATAAGTGGTTGTTTTTTCTCATTTAATAAAAATTAATATGGTAAACATTTATGAAATATTTACTTCAGCACTAACATGTAAACATCATGAAATTGATCACATTTGTAGTAAACATTTGATGTATTAACAAATTTCATTAACAGGGATTAACCTGTCCAAATAAAAGTTGAATGAATGAATTTCAGGTAAGAAATAAACAAAATGAAACAGATCCATTTTGAAGTAAACATTTGATGTAATTAAACATTTCTAGTAACAACGTGATGAACATTGTGTATACATTTTATAGAAAAATTGCTACCCAAAAATGTGCAAATATACAGCATGATTTACATAATTATGTATCCCTTGAAGCTGGAGAACAATCTGAGAAACATCTTTAGGAAGCTTCATGCTTTCTGTAGATGTCCAGCCATGTCTGGGTCCACACAAGGTCACAGTGGTTTGATTGTGCACCTGTGCAGTGTGGACGATGCTTCTTCAGGTGAACTTCATCTCCTGCCTCCAGTTGCTGGATGCTGCATGTCTTGTATCTGTGAGGGAACTTTCTCCAGGCAGCAGCGATCACATGAGTCCATCAGGAGATGCTCCAAGTTCAGGAGTTGGATTTTGTACTGCTAGCTGCATTTTAATGCATCACCCTCATGACTCAGAGAGCAGAACCTGTGAACACACAATTAAAATGGTGAATGAAAAGACAGAAACATTTGTCTATAATATATATGCATCTTAATACTTATTATATATAAAGTAATCTAATCAAGATTTGTCTACATGTCATTAGACTAGCTCAAGTCATTAAAAATAAGGTAATTTTATACTTGGAGCTTTGTAAATCAGTTAAAATCCTATAAAAAATTAAGTGTTCACAAGTTTTAATACTAATAGCATACAGAAGGTTGATTGATTCTGAAAGACATGTATAATTTATGTAAAATTAATGAGCCAACAACGTACCTTCAATGTATTTACAATCTGGGGGCTTTAAAAATGTCCAAATCATCTACCCAGCTATTCATAGATTGGACCAGCTCTCCCAGTGAATTGTAATTATAAAAATTATTTGTGGTGTAAACACTGACACAGACCAGGTTTGCTAAAATGACTGGGAATGTCAGTGGAGGCAAGTATTACTCCAGGTCTCTGCTCCATTTATTTATTTATTTCAAACGGGCAACATTTACAATTATACCGATTTTTTCCATGTAGTTTTTTTTCCTCACCTGGGAGAAGCTTATTAGGATACAGTCCACTTTATTTTGCCTGCTTTTCAGAATCGTGACGGAAGATACAGCGCGAAAACAATGGAAAATCTCCTGAATTTCTTTTTTTTTTCTAAAGACAACAAAAATGGCGGCCGAGACCGGAACGCCCAGAAACGCCCCCGACACCCGCCCACACAGTGACGTCTGCTCCAAAGCTCTATAATTAAAATTATAGTTTGCAGTGATTCATTATCAGCACTGTTAAGCATTAAAAAGTGAAGCTCAAGTATTAACCAACAAATTTTTTATGAGATTCTTTTTGTTCATTATAGACTATGTGAACAAAACAAAAATATAGTAATACAGTAATGTGGACTCCTGCCCATGTAGGTATATTAAGATGCCAGCCCTCTTTCTTATTTCTAAACAATGCAGTGTGGTTGGGTATTCCCATTGTGCTTAAACTTGGGTATTTTTGTTTCAGGTGTAAATAGTTAAATGCTATGTTTACATTTTTTTGCCTTGCAAGACAAATAGTACATTTACATAATTGTGAACTGTGTGACACTGAATTCTCATTGTAAGTATTGTCTTGTCACAAAGGTGTCATTTAGAAATTAATGTCCACTTATGCTTTGTGTGGCATGCAGTAATAATGAACTGCAAATACATGCGCAAATCTCATTTCATCAGTCTTTATTTATATATGGTATGTGAATGAAACTACTCTTACTGTATTGCCATTGTAATAGTCAGTGGACCCCTTACAGATAGCCTTGCTCCCCCCCCCGGCCCTCCCAGCAATGAAAGTCTAACTCCGCCACTGTCTACAGCACAGATGGTACAACAAATCACAAAACAGAAAAGAATTGCTGACACAACGTACCTGCATATTGTTGCTCTTCTCCATCAGCCTCGTATAATGACTCGTCACTATCCTGTAACACACATATAGGACATTAAATGTTATTCCACTTTCCCTCACTGGAAAACATCAGCATCACTTAAACATTGATCCATTCAAGCTGCACTATGTAACTTTGTAGTGCAGTCTGTAACTTTTCTAGCAATATATTTTTAACATATTTATTCACTCTGTCACTATTTCCTGACAAACTGATGTTAGACAAAGTAATCTCTGAAAAAAACTATAGTCCCCTTGCTTCTCTATCAGCATTTATAAAAACACTAAAAACAGAGCGACCCGCCGTTAACCAGCCAATAAAAAGAGTTTGTAACCAGCCAATAAAAACAGAGCTTGAATTTGAATTTCAGCAGAGCAAAGGGGAGCAGAGCCATATATGGCTCTGAGGGGGAGGGACCAGAATGCTTTGCCTGTTGAAAATATTTCTAATTTCTGTGCTCTACAGAAAGTTACACATAGCACCTTTAAGGTTTTAAAAGAGTTTAAATCCACAAATATAATGTTTTGTTACAGAATTGAAATCAAGCATTAAAAATTCAAGTGGAATCACATTTATTCTGTTCTTATTTATAACTGATTGTAATATATTTTGCAAACAACTTAGCTGAGAGCGCACACTGTAGCTGCACTCACACAAAGACATGTAGGAGGAGATGTATGAGGGCAGCAGACCAAGAAGTGATTTAAAGATGAAAATGTACTAGTGGAAGAGTCTGCGTGAGGTTAATGATGTCCAGTTAACCAGTGAATACAGGGTGCAGTGGTGGGTAATCACAGCCAGTTATGAATCTTAGTGCACCATGATAGATTACATCAGAGCAGGTACAGAAATGTCCAGTTGAAACCTATAAAACATTATTTCATCAGATACTGGATGAGGAGTGACTTCACTAACTGCAGGAACTCGTCCAACACATGTTGGTCACAGCAGCTGGATTCAGGTTTAGATTAATTAAACATCAGAATCAAAATATATTCCATCAGTCGTAGATCAGAAAGCGGTGTGTGTCCACCGCCATTGTTATTGATAGGAATGCCGTCTGTCTGCACATGCGTGCGCGCACATGTGGCATGCATTACCCACCACTGCACCCTGTATTCACTGGTTAACTGGACATCATTAACTTCACGCAGACTCTTCCACTGGTACATTTTCATCTTTAAATCACTTCTTGGTCTGCTGCCTTCTTACATCTCCTCCTACATGTCTTTGTGTGAGTGCAGCTACAGCGTGTGATCTCAGTGAGAGTGCACACTCACTGACCTTGTGCCAAAGTAAGCACCTTGGTGCGTTCTGATGTTTACTTTGGCACAAGGTCAGTGAGAACTTAACTTGGCAAAAGGGCCTTCTCCTACTCCGCTCCTGCTTCCTGGAATATCTTACAAAAAGATCTGAAGCCCTCGGCCTTGACTTCTCTAAATGGCTTTAAGAATCTGTTGGACTCCTGTCAAAAACCAATTCGGACATGTTCCTGTTTTTGATTTCCTACATCTGCCTTATAATCTGTCTGTTTTGCGACTTTGATAACTTCTTCTTTAACTTCAAAAAATCATTTCTCTCTTATGATTCTCTATTGGTGATTGTTCAAGGAAAATCTACTGTTGCTGTTGTCATCTTAGTTTGTAGACAAGTCGCTCTTGTAAATGAGTCCTCGAGGCTCAATGAGATTAACCTGCCTAAAAAGGTTGAATGAATGTTTCAAACAAAAGCTCAGTGCGAGATGCTGGTGAAGATTCTCAGTCATCCAGGGCATGATAAAATCAAAAAGGTGTTCAATACAAGATCAACTGACCTCAAGGGAACCCCCTACTGTTAAGGTGTGATCTGTGAATTTACATGTATGTGTTACCTCAGCTTACAATTTACATATGATGGTGTGTGGTTCTGTTATAACTCCAAACTCCCACAGTTTGTTTTTCAGTGAATTGAAAAAGCCAGCCTCCTGGATAGGAGTCGAAACGTTTTCTTAGGCAGGTTAATCCCATTGAGTCTCGAGGACTCATTTAAGAGAGACCTCTACAAAGAATGATGACAACAACAACAGTAAATTTTTCTTGGACAATCTACAATAGACAAACATAAGAGAGAAATAGTTTTTTTTTTAATATGTTAAAACAAAGATGTCAAAGTAGCAAAACAGACAGATTATAAGGCAAATGTAGAAAACTAAAAATAGAAAAATGTCTGCATTGTTTTTTTTCCAGGATTCCAACAGATACTTAAAGTGGCACTGAACACAGGTTGAGACAGTAACTCCTCCCCCGAAGCAGATTCAAAATCACCCTCAAAATAGGCTTGTCGAGAGACAAGGAGGTGTGGAGGTACACTGTATTACCAAACAGTTGTACTAGCTCATAACTAATAACTTCACAACAGTCAAATGTCGTTAAGGAGTTGACCGAACTATAAAGTTTTGAGCTCAGTTGACATTTATGCCACTTTTCTGGTGGGTGGGGCTTATCTCTCCCTCGGGTGAGATGAGTCAGCCATCTTGAATTTGCCTCGATGCGGATAATTTTTTTGCCAGCCTGAGGATGTGAACTACGGTTTAATTTGTTTTTAATTGTTTGTAATGCGCATTTCCCCCCCACCCCCGCTTCAGACCACCACCACCTCAGTTTTTATCAGTCTTATTGTCCTCGTTTTCTTAAGCGGCGTCTTATCATCAGCCCTGATTTGGTAAGTAAGACAACGTTCTTTTAGTTTTTAAACTGAATTTCGATAGCTAGTCTTAAATTATGAGCTGGGGATACATTTGTATAATGCGCACAGTGATTGCTATAACTTCAGAAGTCGTTTAATGTGACAAATACGATATGTTACTTCAACTACGGTTCGCGGCTTTTCTGGATGAACTACATTTCCCATAATGCATGTTTGCTCGGGACATAGTGGAGAGAGGCCCGTGAAGCCGTTTGAAGCGTAACGTTATCTCTGCTTTACGGTTTCTGTCGGATTTTCCCGCTGTTCGCCGGTTCGGTCCACCTGCGTACCGTTTCGGTTATTTTTTCACTTATTAAATGTTTTTTACGGGAGAATATGTGCACAGCGGAACTAAATTTCCTGGGCGCATTTCAGCACGGCGCTATTATCTTGCAGCACGCTTAGCATTAGCAACCTAGCATGCATCTCGTGTGGGTATGTGTGTACTAGCATGAAACGAAAAATGCTGAACAACATAATGTGTCGTGATGCTGACCGAGCCTGTGTTTGTATTTCTTCGTAGGTGTGTGGTTGTGAGATCATCTCTAAACCGTTAAGGTAGGATATATTTAGAAATAGTTCCAGTGAATTTGGTTTTATTTTACATGTTATTTTCAAATGTGGGGTCCACAGAAAAAAAAATTTGATCACTTGGACTCTTTCTTAATAATTTGTTAACAACAAAAAACATCAATAACCGAATTGTAAATTCTAAAAGCCCACAATTTTGATGCTTTGCTTGTTAATAAATAACTTGCTCATTTTTGTAACATTTGCATTTCTACTATAATTAGTGTACTGTAATTTAGTTTATAATTAGTATATTTAAATCCTGCTATTTAGCTTTATGTCTTATTTAAGAAATGTTTTTGAAAACGAATAAATCATCTTTCTGCACATCTTGTGTACAGATATACAAAGAGTGCAACAGAGAGTCAGCATTTCACCATAATACAGTATACTGTAGATGAGTTTTGAATTGGAATAAAAAATAAAGATTTTTGTTGTTAATTGTTCCCTTACGGACTTTTCCTAAAGAATCTGGCCGTTCACACCCCATAAGAGCTAAATGACAAAACACCTCTCTGCGCTTACCACATAGATGGAAGATTGCTCTCGACACCCTAATGTTTCATACAGTATTATTACACTGAAGATTTGTGGAAGCAGGTAAATAGCTGACTGCAGCATTCTCTTGGAGCTGTGCAGACCAGTGTGTCCATGAATAAACTGCCCCACTCCAGCAGCTGGCCTTCCATACATCCCATTTTTTAGGTGGTCCCGGTCAGAGGCGGCTCCAGGGGGGAGCTAGGGTGTGCTATAGCCCCCCCTGGAAAAGTCACAGCACCCCCTTAGCACCCCCAAGAAAATATCAGACTATTTTCTTTTTCATCTGAGTTAATATTCTTTAACATGAGATTGTTGTGATATTTTCCTCACAAAACACAACTAACAAAATAAAAAATCAGTGATTATATCTTATATAATATATATAATATATATAATATATAAAATATATAATATAATATTATATATATTATATCTGATCTACTAGCTGAAGCCCACAAAAATGAGTGATGCTCTCAACACTGGCCCAGTAAGGAGCAGAAACTGGTGACATGATGCCTCTGGTTATGCCATTTTTAGCTAATACAACTTGATAAATCATTTCCTGGCTTGCAGTGATAATAAATGACTTATCTGGTCACATTAAATAACTACTTTTAACCAAAATCCAAAGTAAACTTTATTAATATAGCCTCACTGCATCTAAATTCATGCACGTATAAAACTGAAATAATTCCTGCTCAAAGAGTTCATTTTGCTTTAGACAAGAGAATTAAGCCTTTACTGATTTATTATTATTGCTTGTTTGTTATTGTTGTTGATTTTAGTTTGATTATTTTTGTAATAAAACTTCAAAGACAACTTTATTCGGATGATTATTCATTTGTTCTGGTTATAGAACTCCCTGTAATATCATATTCACCCTTTACTAATAAGAATCAGTCACTGAAGTACTTTGTAGAATATATTGATTAAGTTGTTGTTGGTCAGTAAACTGACCAGTGAGTGCCAAACTTGAATGAATGAAAAATAAATAAAACAAATGTAGTGGGGCTGAGATGGAAAAGGTGTCATCCTTCTTCCTTCATCTCACTCTTCGTTATGGCTACAAGCTTCTACCTCATGAACCCCTAGTCTGAAATATCACTGTGAAAACAAATCATTGTAATACCATTTGGTTATGTGCTGCTGATCTCATGCTGCTGATCTATTTCATGTTGCTGTGTTCACCCGTCGTCATCTGCTCACACAGACTCATGTTCGTGCTGCTGTTGTTTGGCGCATTGTTTCGTACTAGTAGTGCTTAGTGTATTTTTAGTTTAGCGTATTTCTTATTTCATGTCTTGGATCTTTTTTTACAGTTTTTCTTTACAATTTGTATTTGAGTGTTACATTTAAGTGTGCATGAGTGTTTGGACAAAAAAGAAAAATAAGGTGTAATCCACCATTTCAACCCACAGAACTACCGTAAACACTTTTTTAGACCAAATATTGCCGATTTACACAGATATATGTATATATATATATACACACACACACACACAACCCCAATTTGTCAAAATACAAATACCCATAATTCATAGGGAGAATGTAGGACAGACACAAATCTCACAAAATGCAGTCAGGGGGTTATGGAGAACAAGATCTCTGAGTTTGGTGGTCCTATCACTGCATTCAGGTGAAAATCCTAACCCCAATTTGTCAAAATACAAATACCCATAATTCATAGGAAGAACGTAGGACAGACACGGATCTCACAAAATGCGTTCAGGGGGTTATGGAGAACTAGATCTGTGAGTTTGGTGGTCCTATCACTGCGTTTAGGTGGAAATCCTAACCCCAATTTGTCAAAATACAAATACCCATAATTCATAGGGAAAACGTAGGACAGACACGAATCTCTGTCATCATGTTAGAATCTCACAGAATGCGGTCAGGATTGTCGTGGAGAACAGGATCTGTGAGTTTGGTGGTCCTATCACTGCGTAAATGAGACCCATGTAAAACCCATGTGTGTACCTTGAAGAATATCTACCTGGGACTAAACGGGGTCCCAACTGGGCTAAAAATATGGGTAATAAGTGGGTTTGTCCACAGTTTCTATGGTGGCCCCACATGGGTTTGCCCAGATAGATTTTAATATGCCCTGACTGGGCTTTCAGTGGGACCCAGATGGTTAACTTACATGAGGTCCATTAAAGACCCACGTGTGTTCTTTCATGATTATTTACCTGGGTCTAAATGGGGTCCCAGCTGGGCTAGAATATGGGTAACAAATGGGTTTATGTGCGGTTTCCATGGTGGCCCTACATTGGTTTGCCAATACAATTTTAATGGGTACTGACTGGGCTTTCAGTAAGACCCAGATGGTTAACTTACATGACACCCATGTAAGACCCATGTGTGTACTTCAAGAACAGTCTTAATGGGGTCCCAGCTGGGCTAAAATAAGTGTGGTTTCCATGTTGGCCCCACGTGGGTTTGCCTATATAGATTTTAATGGGCCCTGACTGGGCTTGTAGTTGGACATAGATCGTTAACTTAAAAGCGTGTACTTTCATGAATATTTACCTGTGCCTTAATGGTGTCCCAACTGGGCTAGAATATGGATAACAAGTTGTTTTTGTCTACATTTTTTATGGTGGGCCCATATGTGTTAACCCACATGGGTTTAACGGGCCCTGAATGGGTTTTCAGTGGGAACCAGATGGTAATGCCTTAGTCCTAAAGGAACAATTGGGACTTTCTCAACTAAGCAGAAGTGAACAAAATAAGATGAAAAATGTGTTTTGGTCAAGGTTCTTTAAAGGCTAATGTGAATTATTGTCAGTATTACTTTTTACCTCTGCTGAGTAAACATTTATTATGTGAATAGAATAGAACTTCTTTAAAGGTGAAGTCAGCAGTTTCTGTAGAACATATAGCACTTAGAAAAATTTCAACAAGCTAAGCATTCTGATCCCTCCCCCTCAGAGCCATATATGGCTCTGCCCCCTTGTGGTCTGTTGAAATTCAAATTCAAGCTCTGTTTTTATTGGCTGATTCAAATTCAAGCTCTGTTTTTATTGGCTGGTTACAAACTTTGTTTTTATTGGCTGGAAAATGGCGGGTCACTTTTTCTTTTTGGAAATGCTTATTTACCACCTGGAGAAGCAAGGGGACAATATTTGTTTTTGTTTTTTTCAGAGATTACCTCTCTAACATCAATCTAGTGACAGAGTGAAGAAATATGTTTAAAATATATTGTTAGAAAAGTTACATATAGCAGCTTTAACAAAAAACCCAAACATAAAACATGCCCAAAACAAACTACTGTACAAGAAATGCTCTTTTAAACAAAGAAATTTTAATGTTTTGCATAGTGTTGTTCAACATCTACAAAATTATTTAAGACAGCATTTCTGAAAATAATTGAAATTGGTTTTTACTTAAAAAAAAAAAAGACAAACACACACACCGGTTTGTTTTATATAGTCCCTCGTTTATCACAGGTGTTTGGGACCATGAGGTGCGCTGGACCATGCGTATTGCTGGTGGGACCACGCCCACTAGCGATAAGTGAAAAACAGCAAAGTAGGATAGTTCAAGTTCAGTCAACTTTTGTCATGACACGTGCCAGGCTGCAATCACACTCATCACCTGTTACTCCCAAACTCCCTTCTTAAATAAACAATTTAAATTTTAATACTACTGTACAGTATATACAATATTTTACATAAACAACACATGCTGTATGGATTGTTTATTTAAAATATTGTATACAGTATTTAAATTTAAATTGTTTAGGAGGGAGTTTTGGAGTAACAGTATATATATATATATATATATATATATATATATATATATATAATGTGCGCTCTCAGGACATGATTACCTGCAGTGTTCCATCAGTGAGAACTGAGCTTGGCA
>JBBPBX010044223.1:0-19666 GCA_038048925.1 Garcialebias charrua | reverse complement strand
AGGGGTTGGGTGGAGGTGGGGGGGTTGCAGGATGGGTGGTAGGGGGAGGGAGGGGTGTGTGTGTGGGGGGGGCTCTGTTAAGCTTTCGCAGCTGCACTTGTCTCAAGGCCATTAGAGTACTTGTTTTAAAATAAAATAAAAACTTATTCAGATGCTTTGTCTCTCTGATTCATTCAGCCATATTTTTTTACTGACTAAAGGTCTATCTCTTTTTTTTTTCCTTTTAGACAGACAACCTTTTGTGTACAGTATTTATTAATATATGTGAGCAAATTAATGTCAAACTGGAAAACCTTTTAGATCCAGTAATCACACTCAGAGCAGTTAAACACAGAAAACGCTGCAGGCAGGTTCAGCACGGGTGGGGGGGTTTGAGAAAGGCCCACAGATAAGGAGCCACTGCCTACACACACAAGAAAATGGGAGGAAGAAAAAGCAGAGGTGCAGGGCTCCAGAAACAAACATACACGTAAAAAAAAGTACTAAACAAAAACAGAATGACGCGTCAAATATAAAAATAAACGTTCTTGTCTTAATTTCTCTTCTTGCCTGGCCGGACACGCTAAGTCCAATGTAGGTCTGGCAGCCAGCCTCACATGTCTCTGGTCTCGGCTTGTTTTGACTGCCCTCGCTTATATACAGGTGTTCCCGGTCTCACGAGCTCTAACATATGAGGTTCCGGACCCACGAGAACACGTGCTCCGCGTTCTCACATATGAATTTTCATCTTACGAGCACCTCGCAGGAACGGAACCTGCTCGTAAGTCGGGGACCACCTGTATAGAAAAAGATTGGTCCTGCCAACTAACGAAATGCGCAAAAATTCGACTAGTTCTTGAAAAACAGGCACCTCACTTAAAATTTCAAGTCATCGGCTCAGGGTGAACTAGTTCCTGTTACTGTACTCAAATTGTTTTAAAAACGACATATCAACAAACACTATTTAACACTCACATTTCTTGTTGACCTGTGCGGATGTCTGGAAATCTCCGCCAACCCGACCCTGATCGCACCAGATGGACAGAGGAAGCCGGCCAGAGACAAACCCAATCACTGGACTTTCTGTCATATTTACCGTGCCTCGCAGCTGCGCTCCGTTCAGAGGTCATCAGGAGCAGGTGTGGGGAGAAAGGGTTTTCGGCACCATAATGATGGGGATTTTAAACCCCTGTTACCTTAATAAAAATCACACAAGATAAACAAGAGAACAGTGTTAAATCAGACAAACAACCTTGCAAGGGGGAAGGGCTTTTTAATGTCTTTTGAAACTTAGTTTGGTCTCAAATACATTGTTCAGCACAATTCCGAATTGTACTGGACATGACAAGCTATTTAAACAAGAAGCAGGTGGAGTTTGACAAGCTCTGACGTCTTACAGATAAAACAAACAAGTCATGGTTCTGATCAAACAAGAACATCTAATCCAAACATTTGTCAAGGCTAGAAGACTGTCTTTTCTGTATCAAGGAGAAAAAGCAAACAACATGTTTGTACTATCAAATATAAGTGTTTAAAGGGAACAGAGAATATTTGATATAAGTGAGCTGGGTTATAATTATTGGGTCAGAGTAATTAGTTTTAGATGATAAATATTGAACATCTCTATCAGTTTTGAGTTCTACTTTTTTTTTGTACAGATTAGGGCATTTGTTTTGAGCGTATTGTTGATCAATTTCTTTTATCTGCTGGGCTAAATCATTTCTTTCTTTTTGAGATTTTTGCCTCAGTCGGGCGGTATATGAAATGATTTGTCCCCTAAGATAGGCCTTAAGGGTATCCCAAACTGTTGACAGTGGGATCCCAGGAGTTCTGTTTATGGATAGAAAGAAGGTTATTTCTTTTTCTATAAATGTAACAAAATCATTGTTTAACAGTAACGTTGAATTGAATCTCCACTGTCTACTCCTTATAGGAATGTCAGGGAGGGACAAAGACAGAGTGACAGGTGCATGGTCTGAGATGACAATACTGTGGTAGTCACAGCCACGGACAGAGGGAAGAAGTTTGTTGTCCATGAAAAAGTAATCGATCCTCGAGTATGAATGATGAACATGAGAAAAAAAAGAATATTCTCTCTCAGCTGGGTGTAAAAAACGCCATACATCGCACAGGCCATACTTAGATAGAAAGGCACGAATAGTGTGGGACGACCTGCTGGCTGTGGCAGGGTTTGTAGAGGATCTGTCCAAAACTGGGTCCAACCAGCAATTCAAGTCACCACTGAGTATCAATGAGTATGTGTTTAGGTCCGGGAGCAGTGAAAATAATTTCTCAAAGAAACCAACATCATCCGTATTTGGGGCATAAACGTTAACTAGCACTACTGGTGTGTTGTACAATTTACCGGAAACAATCACAAAACGACCATATTTATCTGAGTTAACTTGAAAAGGTTCAAATGAAATGTCTTGACTGATGAGGATCGAGACGCCCCGAGCCTTTGCTCGAAATGAGGAATGGAAACTCTGCCCGTGCCATGTTTGCAGTAATCGTTTGCTATCGTCACTTCTAATGTGAGTCTCCTGCAGGAAAGCAATGCCTGTATTTAACTGTTTTAAATGAGAGAGCACCTTCCTTCTCTTGACGGGGTGGTTCAAACCTTTGACGTTCCAGCTTGACAACACCAACTGACCACTCATATTACTAATAATTTGTATAAGAAAGGTAGGTAATACAGTCTAATGTGTTGATGGCTGTGCAGTTCTTGGCAAAGTGAAAGAAAATATAAATTAATGGCAGTGATGGACCCCCCACCCCCCTCCCTTTCCCACCCTGGACAGCTGCAACAGACAGAAGCAGCAAGCTCCATAGAAATTAAAAATAAGTCTCCTGTCTAACTTTTAAACTAGTGCTCCAGTATCATCAGAGGAAAAAAAAAATGTATAAGCACCTCATGCAAGGCCAAAAATGTACACATAGATGTGTGATCACGCATACACATATAAACAAAGTTAAATTAATCCTAATCCTAAATTAAATCTTCAATCAGTCCAAGACCAATTCAAGATTCAATTCAAGATAGTCAACAGGTAAACAAGAAGAGGAAAAATGTTAATAGTTCAAAATAATATATTAAAAACATTATATATTTCACCCATTTTTATACATGGATAGGCCTACTTCAATTATTTATGTGCCTAAATACCTAATGCCTAAAAAAAAAAAAAAAAAAAAAAAAAAATTTTTATAAGCACCTCACAAACTAGTTTAAAGTATGCAAGGCCAAAAAATGTATACACATAAATGTGTACCGGTAATCACGCACACATATACAAACGTAAAGTTAAATTAATCCCAATCTCAAATTAATTATCAATCAATCCAGGACTAACCCAAGATTCAGCTCAAAATAGTCAACAGGTAAACGAGAAAAGGAAAAATGTTTCATTTCAAAAATGTTAATAGTTCAAAAAAAAGCTGCAACTAAAAAAGTCTCAGATAATCAGAGTATGGGCAGAGTCCTGCTCATCTGTTCCTCACCTCATGTAAAGAAAAGTTTAGTGTAATAATCAAAGCCAGTGCGGGAACAGCGCATTGTTCATCAGTTAGAAGAAAAGTTTAAATGTTACTTGCGCTGTGAAGCTTGAAAGGTGTCCATGAACTTCTGCGCCTCCTCGACCGAGCCCAGCCACTTTCTGTGTCCATCAGGTAAAGTCACGCGAAGTCGAGCAGGAAAAAGCAGAGCAGGTTTTAGACCCAAAGAATACAGCACAGCCATCACGTCCTTATATTCCACTCGCTGGTTGAGGACTTCTGGGCTGTAGTCTTCCACGATCCGCACCGGTTTCCCCTGGTATTCAAGCCTGCCTCTGCGTCGAGCCTCCCGGATCATGAGCTCCTTCACCTGGACCCGGTGCACTCGCAGGATAACCGGGCGCGGCCGCTGGTCCGAGGCGGGTTTCGGAGCGAGGGTTCGATGGGCCCGGTCCAGTTCGGGTGGAGAAGGAAGCGTGTCACGCCCGTAGATGTCGCACAGCAGGTTGGAAAAGAAGTCTGTGGGACGTCCGCTTTCAATAGATTCCGGTAAACCCAGCACACGAATATTCTGCCGTCTGCTTCGACTTTCTAAATCCGCCAGTTTAGATTTTAGTCTGGCGTTTTCCTCCTGCAGAGTTGAGCAGGTGTTTTCCACCTCCGACATGCGCTGGCTCAGGTCGTTAGTGACAAGTTCCAGTGATGACACACGCTGGCCGTGTTCCTCCACCGCGAGCCGAGTCTGGTCCAATTTGAGATCCAGCTGACTAAAAGTTTGTTTAAACTCAGCTGACAGCGCAGCGCGGTGCTCCTCGAGCAGCGAGGTAATTGCCTCGAGGGTTAGGCCAGCGTCATCCTTCTCGGCGTCCTTCTTCGATCTTGCCGACCTCTGAGACATTTTTTAATCCAAAATCTTCAAAAGAGATGTTTAATGGAAGTTGTGTGCGTGATGATAGGCAAAAAATATTACATATAGAGGGCTTGGTGGTACTATAAAATAAATTTTACCCGGAGCACTGGCAAGTGCGACTCACTCCATCTCACGACCACACCCCACTAACCTTAATCCTGTACTTCAATAAACAATTTGTTTCTGTCTGCACCTGACCTGTTTGGAACTTAATTGTTGGTATTTTTATATTCTGGCACAATGATTTCCTGTGGGATCAATAAACTTCTATCTTATCACTTAAAGGAAGAATAAACAGAGAACATTATCATTTTCCAACAACTGGGTCTTTATTTCTATCCGATAAACATATTCAAAGGAAAACATTTAACTGTTAGAAAAAGTCACTACGTAATGAACATAGGAAAATACATTTTCATCTGGTCTTTTCTCCCTACATATAAAAATGCAACATTTAGGCAATTTATTCTAATTGTTTAAATAATTACCATCTTCAATCTCTGAAAACTCAACAAACTTAACCAGTGTAACTGCAACTGAATTTCAAGAGCCAAATCTAGAAATTCTTCCTCAATTTCAATTAGTCCTAAAGACTTGTTAGTGGTCATCTAAAAACCCTACAGATGCGACCAGAGGCAGGTACAAAAGTGAAATTTAGAATACTTTATACTTTATAAGCCTATATATTAGAGTAGATTTGGAATGTGCAAAATAATTTACAGGCAGAAAACCATTGGAATTAAACAAATATATAAACGCACAATACATTATATATACAGTTTACAGTAGCCTTTTATTCATTACAGTAACCTAAAAAGTTAATAAAATAGGATTTGTTTTGTTAAAGTGGTTTCTGACATAAAACTTATTACCTATAAAATCAGTTTAATATCTTCTGAAACACTCCCAAGCAGACAAAAGTGATCTCAGTTTGGAGAAACAAGAAGATTCTTTAAATTCATTTCAATGTAATTTTTTAAACAAAACCGTTTTATTCTTGTTTGACCTTTCAGACAAACTTTTCCCACTGGTGTTTTAGGACTACAGTTTAATGATGAACTTCTGAATCCATCCATCCATTCTCTTCCGCATATCCGGGGTCGGGTCGCGGGGGTAGCAGCCTAAGTAGGGAGGCCCAGACTTCCCTCTCCCCAGCCACTTGGGCCAGCTCCTCTGGGTCTCCTCCCGGTGGGACATGCCCGGAACACCTCACCAGGGAGGCGTCCAGGAGGCATCCTGACCAGATGCCCGAGCCACCTCAATAAATAAAATAAATGTCACATTTTTGTCATCTGTGTATGTTTCCCATACTTGACAGATGAAATTGGCCTCTGCATTTAACCCAACCACCACCAGGTGGTGCAGTGAGCAGCCGTAGTCAGCACCCGGGGAGCTGGAGAATTAGGTGTGCACTCAGACACCCCACGGTGTGTAGTGGCCGGGGCGCGAACCCGCGTCCTTCGGGTCCCAAGTCCCAAGCCCTGCCACTACACCATCTTGACTGGCTCCTCTCGATGTGGAGAAGCAGCGCCTCTACTCCGAGTCCCTCCCGGATGACTGAGCTTCTCACCCTATCTCTAAGGGAGAGTCCAGACACCCTGCGGAGAAAACTCATTTCAGCCGCTTGTATCCGAGATCTCGTTCTTTCGGTCACAACCCAAAGCTCATGACCATAGATGAGGGTGGGAACGTAGATCGATCGGTAAATTGAGAGCTTTGCCTTTTGACTCAGCTCTCTCTTCACCACGACAGACCGGTACAGCGCCCGCTTCACTGCGGACGCTGCACCTATCCGCCTATCGATCTCACGCTCCAGTTTTCCCTCATTCGTGAACAAGACCCCGAGATACTTAAACTCCTCCACTTGGGGCAGGACCTCCTCCCCGACCCGGAGAGGGCATGCTACCCTTTTCCGGCTCAAGACCATGGCCTCGGATTTGGAGGAACTGATCCTCATCCCGGCCGCATCACACTCGGCTGCAAACCGCTCCAGTGAAAGCTGTAGATCACGATCTGATGAAGCCAATAGGACCACATCATCTGCAAAAAACAGAGAAGCGATTCTAAGGCCACCAAAACGGATCCTCTCAACACCTTGGCTGCGCCTAGAAATTCTGTCCATAAAAGTTATGAACAGAATTGGTGACAAAGGGCAACCTTGGCGGAGTCCAACTCTCACTGGAAACGAGCCTGACTTACTGCCGGCAATGCGGACCAAGCTCTGACACCGGTCGTACAGGGACCTAACAGCCCTTATCAAAGGGCCTGGTACCCCATACTCCCGGAGTACCCCCCACAGGGCCCCCTGAGGGATGCGGTCGAATGCCTTTTTCAAGTCCACAAAGCACATGTTAACTGGTTGGGCAAAATTAGTGCTTTAACAAAGTACCCGAATAATCGAGAGGTAGAGTCCTAAAACTTCTATCGAGGTCTTTTTGTCCCTCTCGAGTACTCGTAGTGACGTCATCACGTCGCACTGACGTCATTACGTCACATGTCACATGATCCGCACCGAGCGCGGAGTAGTTTTTAGTAGACGCTACAAAATGGATTCCTTTGTGCACACGGATGTATGGAGCAGGCCCAGTCTTGTCAAAAAGGTAAAACAGTTTATAATTTTATAAAATGCGCTACTCATTGAATCAACTTCCTGTTGATTTTCGTTTCTCTGACCACTGTAGATTGTGACAGGAGGGGGCAGTGTTGCATTGCAGGTCACATATAACACGGGGTTCAATGACCGAACCACAAATCACAAACAAAAAGCAACAAATATTCATCTCTAAACCTATTAAAAACCTATAAACAATAATCTCTAAAAGTAAACCTAATTGCACAGCACTGCAGGCGGAGATGCGGTGTGGTGAACGACCCACTTGTTTTTAAGTTTCGTTTTTGACGTTACTTTCACTATGGCATTTTAATAATAATAACTAATAGTTTTGTTTTTCCTGTGACTTATCTGCAGTATGATAAATGATAGGAGCATAATAAATGCTCCCAATGTTTTGTTGGTCTTTTTTTTGGGTAAATAATGACGTTTTTATGCATTTTTATTTATTTTGCATCTTAAGTTCATATGACGTCATCGACTACTCGAGTTTATTTATGACAATGTCGAGTTTAAAAATTATGTACTCGTTCAACCCCTAGGCAGGCAAACTCCCACGCACCCTCCAGGACCTGCTGAGGGTGTAGAGCTGGTCCAGTGTTCCACGACCAGGACGAAAACCACACTGCTCCTCCTGAATCTGACGTTCGACTATCAGACGGACCCTCCTCTCCAGAACCAATTTCTGAATCCAATTAGTCAAATATGAGTTTTAGCAATCTCCAAAGTGAGAGAAAGTTACAGATTCACAAGATTACACTTTCTCACATCTGATAAAAATACATTTTTTGAATAAATCTTTGTCCACTGGACTGACAGAAGTTTTTCACCCCAATATTCACTTTTGTTTTCCATGTAACTTTTCCACAAGGTGAAAAGCTTATACTGTGTGAGTTGTCATGTGGTTTTTGAAACTTGTTCTATCACTGTAACTTTTTCCACAGGTATCACATGAGAAAGGCTTTTCACCTGTGTGTGTTATCATGTGAGAAATCAAAGAACTTTTATAGTTGAAACTTTTCCCACAGGTCTGACATGAGAAACGCCTCTCACCTGTGTGTGTTATCATGTGAGTAATCAAAACACTTTTGTAGTTGAAACTTTTTCCACAGGTCTGACATGAAAAGGGCCTCTCACCTGTGTGAGTTCTCATGTGAGTAATCATAAGACTTTTGTAGTTGAAACCTTTTCCACAGGTCTGACATGAGAAAGGCTTCTCAACTGTGTGAGTTCTCAGGTGGTTTTGAAAACGTTTTTTTTCACAGAAACTTTTTCCACAGGTCTCACATGAGAAAGGTCTCTCAACTGTGTGAGTTGCCATGTGGTTTTTTAAACTTTGTTCATTACTATAACGTTTTCCACAGGTTTGACACGAGAAAGGCCTCTCACACGTGTGAGTTCTCATGTGGTATTTAAAACTTTTTTTTTCATTAAAACTTTTTCCACAGGTCATGCATGAGAAAGGCTTCTCACTTGTGTGAATTGTCTTGTGAGTAATCAAAACACTTTTGTAACTGAAACTTTTCCCACAGGTCTCACATGAGAAAGGCCTCTCACCTGTGTGAGTTCTCATGTGAGTAGTCAAAACACTTTTGTAACTGAAACTTTTCCCACAGGCTTGACATGAGAAAGGCTTCTCACCTGTGTGATTTCTCATGTGAACTGTTAAATGATGTTTATCTCTAAATTGTTTTCCACAAGTCATACACAATAAATGTGTTTTTTCTACTATCTTTACATTTGGATGGTCCACATTGTCACCATAACCTCCTGTTTGTAGATTTGTCTCATTTTGTTTTGGCTCCTCATCTCTGCAGGATCCTGGCTCTACATTCCTGCTGCTTTCCTCATCTTGGTTCTCCACTTCAGGAGAGTTTTGGGAAAGGAGTTGGTCCCTGGAGTTTGGTTCCAGTTCCCACTGGTGTCTTTCGTTATAAACAGGAGTTACTATAAAAGTTTCAGTCTCCGGCTCCTCTTTTATCTCTAGAAATTCTGGTTCATCCTCTGGAGATTCTGGTGCCCCCTGGTTCTTTTGATTGTGTGGAAAATTGGGATACTCATAGTACTTCATCATCTGTGAAGGTCCTTGTTCTTCTTGGTCCAAACTGGTGTTCCTCTCCTGGTTACAGAGCTGCTTCTCAGTGAGAATCATTTCCTCATTCAAGATATGATGCTGTGGGATTTCTGCACAGACAGACAAAGGAAAGGACTGATTATTGTTACTTTAGTAAATCACACTCCATTTTTTTTTAAATTTTTTATTAATTCACAGAGGGTTTGAAAGTTGCAGCTTGAGGTGATCACAGCTTGGCAGGTACTGAGACCACACCTTTCCTAAAACCTTCTGGGATACTGTCCGTCTGTTCTGAGATTGAAATACTGAAGCTGAAAATTTGGTGGCAGAAAAAAAAGGAAAATTAAAGGTCATGTTTCTTGTTTATAACTCATTGAATTATTATCAGTAATGCAGTAAAGATGAAACAAAAACTTGTGTTTCAATTGTGTTGATCTTTATTCCCTTCCTTTTGATTGTGTGGCAGAGCGCAGAATATTTTCAGTTTTGAACATCAAAATATTTAACACCACAAATTTTTCTTTAACGCTGATGCTGCCCCATTGTGTGTATATCACTTTCTTAATCAAATCAAATGCTATTATATTAAATATTGGGGTTTCCCTAAGTTTCTGGCCTGGAGGTGCTGGAGGATCAATGACACAAAAACATCTTGAACCACTTTGGCTGTGGCTGCCTGCCTGGGAGGCAGGGGCGGAGTGGGACAACTTTTCAGCCCGGGAGTTTAATGGCCAAGAGTGGCCCATTTTTTCACATTTTAAAAATATTTGGCAAAAATGTAGCCTATAATATTTTTTTAATTGCAATACAATCAACAACTTTTTTTTGGTTATAATTTTTAGTTACATTTTGTTACAATTCAGCAAATCAGGTGGGAAAAAAACTAAATTAGTTGACTTAAAAAACAGAAAATGATAAGTCAATTCTTTGTTGCTCTTTCCATATCAGACTCAAAGATTACTGAAAAACTCAAAACGTAATTTTGTTGGCTTGAACGTTGGCCAGCTGTCATGAGAAGTTTGCACTAAATACAGTGACAAAAAGATAAACCATAAAACTATTTTACATTCAAAATATTAAATTTGAGGCCAGATAAAATGTCAATGAGACCAGATTTGGCCCATGGGCCTCGAGTTTGACATGTGATCTACAGCATCAGTAAGCGCCTAAGAAGTGCACTAGTTTCTGCCACCATATGTGTTACTTTGTCATTGTCAATGGACATAAGAAGTTCTTTCTCTGTGGACATCAGCATAAATGCCTCCAAATGCTCCTGGTTAAGTGTGCTTCATAGTCTATTCTTGATGAACTTGAGAGTAGAGAAGCTTTCACATGCAACATGAGACAACAAATATTTGTATGCCAGCCCTATATAGGCATCTGTGAAAAGGTTATACTGTGTCAATATAAGGTAAACACAGATAACACAGTTTCTGCAAGAAGAACAAGCCCTGCTTTCAAGTTCAATCTCTGGTTCAACCCTGTTCCATCTCAGTACCATCTTGACAGTGGACTCTTCCAGAGGGGACTTTTTCAGCCTATCCCAAGACTGGACAGCTCTGTGTGTAAAGTACTCACTGTGGCTCTCTCATCAAATCTAAGCAGATTTTTGCTTGTTGCTTGAAGTGCTGAGCTCTTGAGTCCTTTAAGCCTCATCTCTGAAAAGTTTTTAGGGTCAAGACAAGCAAAATCAGAGACAAGTTTGGCATTGGTTGCAATATGTATGCATATGCATGAGTTTATTTTTATTTGTCTATTAAATGCGTTGCTTTAACATTTTTCTGTTTCCTGTTTTCACTTCACCTCATGCATTTCTGCCTCATTACGTAAATAAGGACTTGTGTGGAAAATTAAAAAAATAATTACATTTAATTACATAACACAAGTCATCTAAGAGTAAAAGTAAAAACAAAAAAATATATAGGCCTACCGGTATTTTAAGCACAGTAAAATGTAAAATTATGAATTAAAATATATAATTTGTTGGAACTAAGCTGGAAAAAAAACATGATGGTCAATTAATTTTTAAAACATGAGATAAAGTTCTAAAAAAGCTAAGTCTGGTCTTCTGGACATTCAAGAAACAAAACAAAACAAAACAAAGCAAAAAATGTCCAGAAGACCAGACTTAGCTTTTTTAGATTTTTCTACCTGGATTATTGAGCATGCATCAGGGTATGAGATAAAGTTATCTTTTAATTTAAATTGTCCTTTGACGTTTATTTATTTATTGGTCAATTTATATATTTCTGCTTTTATTTCTAATTAGGCTCAGGCTGTCAGTTTAGGTCCCACTTGACTTTCATGCATGTTTAGTGACATAGTACAACGTTGTGACATTAGCTTAATTTATTATGCTAGTTTTTAATTTTTATCATTACCTGTTGCTTCTTCTGTCTCTTTGAAAAAATGTCTGTAAGCTTTGCACATTTGGCAGCTTCCTCCTTTCTTTTCTTCAACCTGACTTTTTCAGCTCCACCTGGCCTCTTCCTATCCATTTTTATTGCTAATTAGCAGTTTGGACTCCGCGCTGCTCCATCAGCTGATGTTTTAGAAAATACGTGCTTCGCTGCTGGGGTGGACTCAACCAACGGTGAATTTTCAGGGGTGTTTTTTATCAAATGGTAGCTCCCAAGCTGCCGGCCCTGTGCGGCGCAGTCTCTTAAAGGGATCAGCGCTTTAAGAGGCTGCAGGCTGCAGTCTCTTAAAGCGATCAGCGCTCCCTCCCTTTAAGAGGCTGCAGCCTGCAGCCTAAAGGCAGGGACAAGTCGATTTTGAGCAGATTCATTCAACCGTCATCATTTTCCCCGTGCGCCTATCGGCCCATTCATGACGCGGCCCATCGGGAAAACTCCCGAATCTCCCGATGGCCACTCCGCCCTTGCTGGGAGGAGTCGACGAGAGACAGGACGGCCTCCAGAAACCATCTTGGCTCCAGCAAACTGGTTGGTCCACTTAAGTTGTTTACTTAGTGGGGGAATAGTGTGCTGGAACTACTCAGACTGATGAAGCCCTCTGGAGTGAAGGTGAAACGTTTCTACTAAAAAGAAACTGTCCAGATGACCTGATTGAGAATTATCGGATTCAAATTTATGTTTTGCTTTTAACAAGTGAGGTCCCTTCAAAATGACAATAGACTAAATACCTTTGGATTCCAAAATGGGCCTTCTCATAAAATCCATCCATCATCTTCCGCTTGTTCCGAAGTCAAGTCGAGGGGGCAGCAGCTTGAGCAGGGATGTCCAGAAATCTATTTCCACAACCACCTCTTCCAGCTCTTCTGAGAGGACTCCAAGGTGTTCCCAGGACAACTGAGGGACGTAGTCTCTCCAGCATGTCCTGGGTCGAAATACCTCCATAGGGAGGCACCCAGGGATTCACAGCAAGTGCCTGATCCACCGTAACTGGCTCCTCTCGATGTGGAGGAGCAGCGGTTCTACTCAGAGTCTCTCCCCGATAATTGAACTTCTCACCCTATCTCTAAGGGAGAGTCCAACTACTCTGCAGAGGAAACTCATTTCAACCACCTGTATCTGCAATCTCATTATTTCCGTCACTACCCAGAATTCATGACCTTAGGTTAGGGTAGGAATGTAGACTGACTGGCCACCTGTCGATCTTATGTTCCTTAGATACAGAACTTTACTAATTGGCTTTTCTATGTATTTGAATGTTTTTGCAAAATGCCCTGAGACAACTTTGTTGTGATATGGCACTATATAAATAAACCAAATTGAATAGAATGTTCCAATCTTCACTAACTTGTGAACAAAACCCCAAGATACTTGAACTCTGAAAAGAGCAATCCACCCTTTTCTGACTGTGGACCATGGCCTCAGATTTGGAGGTGCTGATTCTCATCCCAGTTAGGGCTGTGCGATATGACAATATATATCGTGGGGACGATAGAAACGTGTCTATCGCGCTATTTTCCTTCTATCGTCTCTATCGTGATAAATAAGAATAAAAAAATAACTGTCGCAAAGAAGCTTCATGTTGCGGTTTTGCGACATGACGGCGCTGCTTTATGTTTGACGCACGCGCGGGTTTGCGACACACGTTGTTAAACTCAAGACAAGCAATGGAGACGCAGGAGGAGCATGAACAACAAGGAGAAACAGCAGCACAGGCAGCCCAAGAAGAACTTCTTCCAAAAAGAGGGAGAACGTCTGTCATTTGGATAAATTTTGGCTTCAAGAAGTCTGACACGGAGCAGAAAACGGTAATCTGCAAACTTTGTTACAAAGCCGTTCCCTCGCCCGACGCCAACACAACCAACTTATTTTATCACCTGAAGAAGAACCACGAAAAAGAACACATCAGAATCCAAAAAGTGCGAGGTAAAGAGAGTTGTGAAATAGCCGGGGAAAGTTGCAAAAAGAAGACCATTAGCCAGCTGAAGATAACAGTCTTTAGCACAAGGCACACCGTATGAAAAAACGTCCCAGCGCCATAAACAAATAACTGTTGCCATCTCGCATTACATATGTAAAGGCATGACCCCCGTTTATGTGGTTGAGAAGGACAGCTTCCGAGACCTCGTCAAAGTCCTCGACCCGAGGTGCGTTATGCCCAGCCGCAAACATTTCAGTCAAGTCGAGTTGCCTCGCTTATATGATGCATGCCGGACCAAAGTAGAAAAGGAGGTTCGTAGTGTGGTTCATTATGCCTTGACAACTGACCTGTGGACGAGCAGAGTGACGCAGCCCTACATGAGCTTAACCATCCATTTCATCAGTGAAGACTGGAACCTCTGCACTCGCTGTTTACAAACTGCCTACTTTCCAGATGACCACACAGGAGCCATGTTAGCCCAAGGTATGTTACACATGCAATGTGTGTGTGTGTGTGTGTGTGTGTATAGTGTTTGTGTGTGTGTGTGTATATACCGTATATACTGTATATATATATATATCATGACTCATGGTAATATTGTGAGTGAGTGAAGAGCTATAATGCAGTGTGGGCTTGTATTGTCCTTTTTAACATACTGTTCTGAGACCCCTAATTAATTTAGGTCTGAGAGATACACTGGAGTCATGGGGACTGCAAGAATGCCACCAGTCAGAGTCACCACAGATATTGCCACTAACAACATATCTGCAATGGAACTGAACGAGTGGGAACGGCTGCAATGTGAGATACTGTAGATAGATAGATAGATAAATAGATAAATAGATAGATAGATAAATAGATAAGATAAGATAAGATAAATAGATTATAAGATAGATAGATAGATAGATAGATAAGATAAGATAAGATAAAAAGATGAAAAGATAAAAAGATAAATAGATAGATAGATAGATAGATAGATTGATTTGTCCCCGTAGGGAAATTACTTTGCAACATTTGTCAGCAGGCATTGACATAAAGGACATACTTATACATACATACATCATCATCCAGCATTACAACAAAGATGTTTCAGCTCAGTATTTCATGATACCTTAGTATTATTTAATGATTTAATTGCTTGTGGTATGAAAGAAGTAAGTGGTAAGTGTAAAGCAATCTAAAAATGTCCTAGTGTAATATGGGGATATTATACTAACAACAACAAAAGTATTAGTGAAATGAAGTTAGTTTAGTTATTCTGTTATATTTGATCAGCCTAATAACACATTATTACTGAACAAGTTATACTCACCTTCATTTTATAACTACTTTTGGGAAATACTAAATTGTGACACTAGCTCCCCACAGATTTAGTTGTGTTATAAACTCAATTATAAAAATCAATCCACAAATTCTTTAAATAATATATGATAAAATTAAAATTGCCGTCAAAACAAATTATTATATGACATATTTTTGTTTTTGTCTAAACAGAGAATGCTCTGAGAGCTCTCACACCAACATCTACAAAGCAGGCTGTAGAGCGTGCAGTTGGGGTCTGTAAAAAGGTGGTGAGTGCCTTCTCCAACTCCTGGAAGAGAAAACGTGACTTGGCCAAGGCTCAGGCAGTGCTGGGCTTGCCTCCCCATCAGCTCATCACTGAAACCCCCACAAGATGGGGTTCACGGCAGCAGATGATCGAGATGTTCCTAGAGCAGGAGAAAGCGCTGTCACAGGTCCTCCTTGCAGACAACAAGGTGAGACATGGATACTACACATCAACTCTTTTCATTGTGGATTCTGATTGCGTTTATAGCCAAGATTTACATCTTAATGAAAGTTTATTTTTATTTCCTTTGCTATGTGACTTAGGCAAGAAGTTTGGTGCCAAGCTGGCAAGACATGATGGTGCTAGAGTCCATGAACTAGGCACTGGGTCCACTGTTCGAGTTTATTGATGCTTTGTCCAGAGAGAAGTATGTCACTGTATCTTTTCTGAAACCAGTACTGCACCTCTTCAATAATGAAATCCTCAGTCTGAAGGATGGGGACACAGAGCTCACAAAAGCAATCAAAGAGGGTATCCTTAAAGCCCCACTGACATGATTTTTTAATTTTCATAAAACTGCTCAAAATATATATCTTTTATCATTTAAATATGTTCATTTTTGCAAACAAAATGCTAAATCACTTTAATTTTGCTTTAAAAGTGATTTTGAACTTCAAGCCGTGTTTAATCATGGGAAATCCAATTACATATGAACGCACCATCTGTGACGTAACACTGGGCAGAGGGCTGTGGTCTCTTTAATAGTGGACCATTTAAAACCCGACGAATTTATCAATCTATGTGAAGATTTGAGCTATTTGTCTTCATTTTGGGAAGCAGAAAATAGTTTGGGTGATGGAACAAGAAACAACAGGATCTAATTTAGGTCTGATGCTGTATCAGACTTACCTTCATGTCGAGCTGCTCATACCTGCGCACTGTGACAAGCCCAGAGCTCTGCCCGGTGTGACATCACAGATGGTGCGTTCGGGTGTAATCAGATTTCCCATGATTAAACACGGCTTGAAGTTCAAAATCACTTTTAAAGCAAAATTAAAGTGATTTATCATTTTGTTTGCATAAAGGAACATATTTAAATGATAATATATATATATTTTGAGCAATTTTATGAATAGTAAAAAAATCATGTCGGTGGACCTTTAAGTACCTCAATGAAAAGTATGATGATGATGCCACCAACAACCTTCTAGACATGGCGACACTTGTTGACCCACGGTTTAAGACAGCCTACATGAAGGAAGAGAGGGTGGCATTCATAAAGATGAGAGCTGCAGCAGAGCTCATGGACATCTTGACACCAGCACCACCTGTAAGTGCAGAAACAGCAGCCACTTCCATTTCACCACCAGCCGCCGAAGATGATCCAGAGCTTCCTTGTCCAACAAAGAAAACAAAGAAGAGTTTAGGTAGCTACTTCAAAAAGGCATCAGCAGCAGGCCAAGGCACCACCACCACCCATGCTCAGCCAAGCAGAGCAGCATCCATTGAACTGGAGCTCTCCATGTATCTTCAGGCACCCGGGCCTGACTCTGAGACTAACCCTCTTGAATGGTGGAGGCAGCACGAGTTGAACTTCCCATTTATGGCTAGGCTTGCCAAGAAGTACTTATGCATTCCTGCTACTAGTTCTTCATCTGAACGGGCCTTCAGTGCAAGCGGGAACATTGTCACATGTAAGAGGTCATGTCTTAAGCCAGATACAGTTGACCAACTTGTCTTCCTCGCACTCAACTTATAAACTTAACAGAAACTATATTTCTACTTTTACAAAGTAGCCTTTTGTGTTTGCAGTTTTTGGATGGTTTATGCCTTAAAGTTTAAGGCATAAACCATCCAAAAACTGCAAACACAAAAGGCTACTTTGTAGAGAAATATTTTTTAAAGAGCAGATTCCAAGTTTATGATGCTTCTGAACAGAAAAGCACACATTTTTGCACAAAACCTAGTTATAAAAACAAATACTTTTTCAAGTTTCTGAAATCTGTAACCTTATACAGTAGTGCAAACAGTCTGCAAACCATACTAGCTCTAACAGCAACACAAATAATCAAAAATAAATATCAAAGTTGAGCATAACTCTGTTTAAGGGTTAAACAGAGTTATGCTCAACTTTGATATTTATTTTTGATTATTTATGTTGCTGTTAGAGCTAGTATGGTTTGCAGACTGTTTGCACTACTGTATAAGGTTGCAGATTTCAGAAACTTGATACTGTAACTTTTTTTGTTATAACAAGTTTTTGTGTGAAAATGTGTTGTTGTTTTCTGTTCAGAAACTTAAGAAACTTGAAATGTGCACTTTAAATTTTTTTTTAATTGAGTTTATTTTAATAATTCAATTTAAATACCTGTATAATTTTGAAAAAAAAATATGAAGGTTACTGTATTTGTACCTCTACCTCTGTTGTCATTTGATACATTGCTGCACTAAAACAGTAATTCTCATTTGTGAAAGTTTCATTTAATGTCATTTGGAAATAAAGTTGGAAAAAGTAAGCAATGATAATTGTAGTGGACATGACCGTGCCTGCTCTGATACACCTTTGTATTTTTGAACTGTTCCAGAGATGACCTTTACTGACCTCTCAGTAAAGCAAGACATTTACTACAAATTATTCCATTAGTTGTAATCTGAGAACATAGTCACCAAAAGAGACTATTGGCTTCTTTAATTTTATTCTAATGTAATCAAAAGAATAACATTTTGTCATTTTCATGATGTGTGCTTTTATGCTGTTATTCTGTAATGTGAAACATCACTGTGTCCACTGCTGTGTGAAAGTTGAAGGCTCAGGTCAAAGAGACCCGGCCGTTTTGTTTAGAAATGCAGAAGACAGTTAATCCGTTGTTTTCATGAGAATGACTCCAGTACTCTCTGACTTTTCCTAAACAATTTCTCTCTGCTCTGAATTTCACCTTGAATCGTGATAACAACAAGTGAACTGCTCGACTGGTTCTTTTGGACCAATGGGGAAGAGACAAGTCTCTCTCATCTCAGATCTTCTACTAAGGTTCTAAGCTTTTGCTGGAACGTTGAGTTTTTGCTGGGAACTTCAAGACATGAGGTCGTCCCAAAGAGCTGGATGAACGTCAGTCACACGCTAAGGACACGTCATTCAGTTAAGGACTAATAACATGTTGTTATGAGTCCACTTCGAACCGAGCGTACAAGCTCAGAACTTTGTTTATTCCTTCCTGGAATAAGTTATCTTGAGCCAGAGGCCAGGAGCTGACGCATTTTCTGATGACCAACGCGAAACCAGGAGACGTTGGAAGGTAAACGTAATAACCAGCTCAGATGTACTGGCCCCCGCAAGGAACCCGTGCATCTGAAAAGCTACAAGGTCTTCTCTTACCGGGCTGTCGTCAAAAGGTAAAGAGCTTTACAAACGTACCTGGGATTTAGCAGAAGTCGGATGGAAAGTGTCATTTCTGGTTACACTCAAGATAAATAACTTCCTCTTTTAACCTCTCCCTCTTAAACCTCTCCTTATATCTTTACATCTAAGCTGGAAACTATATTTAAGTCATAGAGCCTCAGACTAAGTATGTTAACATGCTGTATTGAAGTCTGTTGTTACATTTCATGCGCATAGGGAGGCGGGGTTCGAGGGGTTCGAACGAACCGCCCACTTTGCCTATGAAGTCCCGCCTGCAACTCCCACGAGACTGTGAGGGGAAGACAACGTTCACTCTGTCCTGGCTTGGAAGGCAACACGGTGGATTCAAATGGTAAAATTACATTGTGGTTTTTGATTCAACTGTTCATTTGTGTATTTTAAGTAGTACTGTTGATGTTAGAGAGATTAGAAGTGGGTCACGTTTTTATAAGATATGGGGTAATGCTAAAACATGCTAGGCTATAGCTAAGCTAAGTAGCAACGATTTTCGCTACGTTTTTTTCCCTTGTTTTTGTCTATTTCCGCCATGTTGGGAACAGTAATTTATCTGAAATTGGTACCAGTACGGCCCCATTCTATTTCTTAAGCTAAGTTTACAGTGATAGGACACATAAGTTACTCACAGGAAGCCTGAAACGGAGCGTCCATGTTTTTCTAAACAAAAGCTACAGGCCTCAGGCCTAGTTTGGACAGGATACAAGAACAATAGCAGTGTTGAATATAATATATTTGGTGAAAAATAAATGTTTGGATACATTTTCAAAAGAACAAACATTCAGAAAAACTGTTTTTGTACGTAAGACAAGTAAAAAAAAAATTCAAATAGAAACCCAAACTGTCTTAGCAGATCTTACAAAATTGTTTAATATTATGTTAAACTGTTTTTCAGGTTTCTGTGCTGGATACCAACATGGGTAGGTGCAAGCAGAAGGACAGAGAGGAGAAAAGAGCAGCCGAAGGTTGTGCTTCAATGTACAACTTTGTTTCAAAGAAACAGAGAGTTCCAGGTAAAATAAATAAATAAAACAGATCTTCTTGTAAAATAGATTTTGTCAATAATAGGTCTTAGAATGATTTCAGGAACAAATGTTTTCTTATTTAGAATGTATTTCTGTAAATTCTTTTAGCTAAATATTAAATCTTTTGATATAATTATTTAAATGCTAAAAGTGTCTAAAAAATATTCTAAAATCTCTTATTCACGTGTCATATGTTCTTGAATTTAGAAGAAGACAGTGCAAATACCAGTGCTTCTAATGATGAAGATGGCTGCCTCCATGCTGACAGAAGTA
>JBBPBX010044222.1:9354-27549 GCA_038048925.1 Garcialebias charrua | reverse complement strand
TATATATATATATATATATTCTTTATATAAAGCCAGTCTTTTCTTTAACCCAAACTATAAAAATATGAATAAACATTAACAAATTTTGATAATTTTGTTTCATAATACCACACCTTCTGGCCAGAAAACCCCCTTCCAACAGGTTTGAAGAGGGCAATGGACCCCCAGTTGATAATCACAGTTTTAGCAGGTCCATAGACATTTTCTTTCCTGTGCAAAGGGAAAGAAATGGCTCTTTTGATTATAAAGGTTGCAGACCCCTGCCTTAGACTTAATGGTCATTCACTTTTACTTGTCCTACAGTCCAGGCTGGTCTACAGAGGTGATCAGGCCATTTCAGTCATACAGTTGCTCCTAAACAGTGGAACCAGCCCTCTGCACTTAGTGTATTTAAGTCACATATTGAAACACATTTGTACAGTACTTACTGGCTTTTATACTGAATGAAAATTGTTACAACTATTGTAACTTGATGCTTTTGTATGCAGCAGTTTGGCCAATATGGGATGTCATTTGTAAAGTTGCACAATCAAAAATTAACATCAATATTTTGGTTTATTTAGCTTTTAATTAGAAAAAAAAGTTTTTTTTTCCAGTCATATCTTCACCACGTTATTCATACATTTATAAATGCCATAGTTCCCAACTAAATATTTAATGTTCAAGATAAATTCATGTATTTAGTTTACAAACTAAATAATTAACTTGAAAGTTAAATATTTTGTTAGTGAGCTATATATTTTGGTATAAATAACAAATGTAATTTACACCTAACTATTTAGTTTACTAACTAAATATTTAATTTCTAAGCTAAACAATTAATTCCTAAACTAAATATTTAATTTGCTAACTAAATATTTAGCTTTGACCAAAATATATATTTTACAAACCAAACATTTAATTTCTAAATAAATATTTAATCTGCTAACGAAATATTCACCTCAGACCTAAATATTTGACTTGCTAATTAAATATTTTTAACTTGTTAGCTAAATATTTAACTTACTAGCTATTTATTTAACTTTCTAGTTAAATATTTGGGTCTGAGCTAAATAGTTAGCTCTGTGCTTTATTACTTCATAATAAGATACTTTATGAATTGTAAAAAGTTAGCAAATTAAATATTTAGTTTAGGAATTAAACGTTTAGCTTAAGAATTACATATTTAGTTTGTAAACTAAATATTTAGGTGTAAATTAAACATTTAATTCATACCAAAATAATTAGTTAAATATTTAGGTTTGAATTAAATATTTTGTTTACACCTAAATATTTAGTTTACTAACTAAATATTTAATTTGCAAGTTAAGTTTTTAGTTTGTAAACTAAATATTTATTTTGTAAATTGAATATTTCGTTGGGAACTATGACACCTATAAATGTATGAATAACATGGTGAAATACGACTTTGAAAAAAATATATTTATTTTCTTTCTAAAAGCTAAAATTAAAAAAATATTGATGTTAATCTTTAACTGTTTAACTTTACAAATGGCAAACCCCACAGGTCAATGGTGGTTGTTCTTCAATGTGCTCTATGTAATTTGATTTGGTTTTGATTTGACGTGATTTTACTTTCAACTTGCAGTGTAGAAACAACTATAATATTTGGATAAAACTGAGTTTTCTAATCTTATCAGGAGTAGTTGTACTCAACAGAAAAATGAGACAAAATCCTTAGAGCTGCACAAAAAAGATTTTAGCATTTGTAATGATTTTTTGATTTTCAGGAAGGGTTGAACAAATAAGCCCTAAATATGTGTATAGTTTTCATCACTTCTGCCACAAGGTGGATGATATTGGCAGTAGCTGTGTCAATTTAGACTGGAAACTTTAATTGTGTTTATTGGTGGTCTACATTTAAAATTTTAAAAATTATGTAATTTATGGAACATTAAATAGGTGTGTAACTAAAAAGAAGAGGTCTTTGAAGCAATAACAATTATTTCATTCATGTTGTTTGTTTGATAGATGATGTCGTTGTATTACGCTATGCCTTCAGAACAAGTGAGTGACTGTGAGATGTTTGATCTGACACTGAACCTTTCGGAAGGTAATTATGCCCCTTCTTTAAAACTTCTGCGCCTTCTCGGTTTTTAAGTTGTTTATCCTTCGCTTTAGTTGTGTTAGTCTGATTTGAATTTATTATTATTATTATTATTATTATTTTAGAAGAAAAGTACTTTAAATGATTTCTGTTTCTCTTTCACAGAAAACATTGATGATACTGAAAGGACTTACATACTCAGAATAGAGGTTTTGTAAGTAATCAAACTTTACGTCATACTTAACCGGCCACATTTATATTCCACTGAAACTTTACGACTTTCCTTTACCCTCACTAGAGTCCTTGAAGGGTCATGGGAGTTTGCCCTAACAGTCTACATGTGCTTTGTGGATTTGGAGAAGGCATTAGACTGTGTTCCTTGAGGTACACTGTTGGTGGTGCTCCACAAGTATGGAATTGTGGTTACACTGTTATGGGCCATTCAGTCTCTATACATGCATTATGAGAGTTCTATTCACATTCCCAGCAGTAAATCAGACCACTTCAACATGGAAGTTGGACTATGCCAGGGCTTTCTGTTGTCACCCATTCTGTTCGTAACTTTTATGGGCAGAATTTCTCTGTGCAGTGAAGGGGTGAAGGGGTGGAGGGAGTCCGCTTCGGTGGCCACAGGATTCGATTTCTGCTATTTGCAGATGATGTGGTCCTGTTGGTGCCATTGTGCTGTGATCTCCAGCCCCTCACTCAAGTGATTCTTAGCTGAGTGTGAAGCAGCTGGGATAAAGCTAGATTTATACTCGACGTGTCGCGCAACGCACGAGGGACGCGCAACAATAGTGACGTGATATCGCAGTCCCCGCCCTCTGCGCGTTGGCCCCGCGCGTCGTCTTGGCGCGTGTCGCGCACCTCCAAATTTTGGAAACTACACAAGCCTAGTGCGCACGCGTAGCGCGCGTCGCGCGCCGCGCCGTTAACTTTTGCCGTTGACGCCGTGGACTGGGCTAAAAAAACAGCACTTTGCCATGCGCCACCGTGCGTCAACTGTAAACAAAGCGGCAAAACTCTAAACGCATGGAGCCGCACAGCTCAGTGCGTGCGCGGCGCGCGCGCTCCAGCCTGCGGACCAAAGCGCAAGTATAACGAGGCCTTAAGAATCAGCATCTCTAAATCTGGTGCTATTGTCCCCAGTTGGCAAAGGGTGGATTGCTCTCTTTGGGTTGAAGGTGAGGTTCTGCCTCAAGTGGAGGAGTTCAAGTATCTTGGGGTTTTGGTCACGTGTGAGTAAAGAATGGAGAGTGAGATGGTGCACCATCTGCTGAATTGCTGACTCTGTGACGGTCCATATTGGTGAAGTGGGAGCTGAGCTCTAAGGTGAAGCTCTCTGCTGCAAACAACGAATCAAATGAGAGCTGAAACTAGCCCTGTCGGGCTCGGCCCGATAAGAACCACGGTGAAGATGGTTCCAGAACGAGGGTGGATCCCGGGCGGAAAAGGTAAATGCGAAGACGCCGAACCCGGGTTAGAAGCTGGGAGAGCCGGGGAGGGCCGGCCAATGCGAAAACGGCTTCTGTTTACCGGTCAAGGTACTTTCCTACCCTCACCTATGGTCATGAACTCTGGGTAGTGACCAAAGAAACAAGATTGTAGATACAGGCAGTTGAAATGAGTTTCCTCTACAGGGTAGCTGGATTCTCCCTTAGAGATAGGGCGAGATGTTCAGTTATCTGGGAGAGACTTGGAGTAGAGGCATTGTTCATCAACATTGAAAGGAGTCAGTTGAGGCGGTATCTGGTAAGGATGCTCCCTGGGTGCCTCCCTATAGGAAAGTGCTTCGGACAGGTCTGACTGATAGAAGATGCTGACATGCTGGAAAGACTGTCTCACAGGAATGTCTTAGAGTCCTCCCAGAATGCTGGAAGATGTGGCTATGGAAACTTTCCAGACCAAACCTGACTTTGTAACAAGCAAAAGATAATGGAAGGGTGGATACAACTTTCCAGTTAGACAAAAGAAAATCAATGTAATTTAAAACTTTATTAGTAATGTTAGGAATATAGTCACCTGTGACTCACTCATTTAGCACTGTCTTGGTATATTCAAAATTATTGTAATAATGTACTATAGGTGTAGCGGTACATCTAAAAAGATTTGAACAACACTGGGCGGCCGTGGTGTAGTGGTAATGGCAGTCGACCCCTGATCGGAAGGTTGGAGGTTCGAATCCCGCATCCGCCCACCATGTGTCGTTGTGTCCCTGGGCAAGACACTTTACCCCGAGTTGCTCCCGGTAGGTCTGGATGGCGCCTTGCAAGGCAGGCTACTACTACCGGTGTATGAATGTCTGAATGAATGGGTGGATGGCTGGTATTGTAAAGCGCTTTGGGGCTCCTCACAGGGGGCTAGAAAGCGCTATATAAATAAGCTCCATTTACCATTTACCATCATGAAAAAGTTCTAATTTTGACAATCATTTCATGAAGTGAAAGTCATAATACATAAACTCATTATAAGTTGAGAAAACTTTCAACCTTAATTTCTTGTAAGTTCGATTAATATGGCGTATAAACAATGAAAAAACACAAATCAGTGTCTCAGAAATTTTGAATATTACATAGCCAGCTTTTGGTAGCTTTGGCATTTTGGGGAGGTGCCAAGCCCTGCTGGAAAATGAAATCAGCATTTCCATAAAACTTGTCAGCGAAAGGACACATAAAGTGCTTTAAATATTTCTGATAGATGCTGCCTTGACTGTGAACTTCAGGAAAAAAGTGGGCCAACACCAGAAGATGACATGGCCCCAAACCATCATTGACTGTGGAAACTTCATACTGGACTTCAAGCAATGTGGATTCTGGGCCTCTCCACTCTTCCTCCAGACTCTGCAATCTAGATTTATAAAATGGCGTGTAAAATTTACTTTCATTTGATAAGAGGACATAGGACCATGGAGCAATAGTCCAGTTCTTTGTTTCCTCGGCCCAGGTAAGATGTTCTGATGTTGTCTCTGGATCAGGAGTGGCTGGACTTAAAGATTGAGTTTTTTATAGCTCATGTCTAGGAGTTAATTAGCTGATTAGGGTGTGACACCAGGATTTTCCTATGTCAAACCTCTTCACAATGTTCTAATTTTCTGAGACATTGAGTTTTGGTATTCATTATTTGTAAGCCATAATCATCAAAATTATAATGTACTTTAAAGGCTTGAAATACCGTATATCACTTTGTATAATGAATTGAGTTCACACACAGTCAGAAGACTTATATAGACAGGAAAAAACAAAGAGCTCATTGTTCCTTGCTAGGATGTTGGTTACTAGGGCCCCACCCTGGAGCCAGACCTGGGGGAGGGGCTTGTCAGCGAGCGCCTGATGACTGGGTCTTTACCCATGTGGCCCAGTCGGGCTCAGCCCAAATGAGCAACTTTTTTTCTTTCTTTTTTTATGCCATGCAATTGTAAAGATATAAGGAGGTCAATATTAAACTGACACACTTTATATATCTTATTTACTTATTCAGATTGAATAGTAATTTCACGGATTTTCTTTTTCAGTTTACCCAATATTTCTGTGATCTTTATGATAGATAAATAAACCATAAAGCCATTAAGTGACAGAGACGTTGATTTTAGTTTGGTATGCCAGGCGACACTACCATTTATTTATAATAACTCAACTAAAATTAACATCATTACACTTGATTGACATGATTTCACTTTCTTGCAATTTAACACGTCAGCACAGTTAAATTACAACACAACAGACATAAATACGGATGTTAATATACTTAGTCTGTGGCTCTTTAGCTTAAAATGTAGTTTCCAGCTTAGATTGAAATAAGGAGAGGTTTAAGAGGAATAGGGAGAGGTTGGAGAGGTTAAAAAGGAAGTTTATCTTGCATTTATAAACCAGATGACACTCTTCCATACGCGTCCAGCTAAGATATCATCACACCTCCAGTAAGTAAACAGCTGCTGCTTTACCTTAAGACGTCCGTCTCGGTTCTGGTAAAGAGCTGTGATCAGCCTTGGACTGACAAGTCGTAGATCCCGCAAGTCCAAGCTGGACTCCACACGTGTTTAGCTTGTCAGGGTCGGTGATACTTGCTTTAGTCGGCAGAAGTCGTGGCACTCATGTTTTTTTGGCTCAAGATAACTTATTCCAGAAAGGAATTTAATTCAAAGTTCTGAGCTTATATGCTCGGTTCGAAGTGGACTGATAACAAGCATGCTATCAGCCTTTAACTGAATGACGCGTCCTTAGCGTGTGACTGACGTTCATTCAGCTCTTTGGAAAAACCTCATGTCTTGAGGGTCCTCAGCAAACTCTGTCTGTTCCAGCTTAGCTTAGAACTTTAAGAAAGGATCTGAGATTTGTCCCTCTCCGATTGGTTCAAAAGAGACAGTCGAGGAGTTCACTTGCTGTTATCACGGTACAAGGTTACAGCCAGCAGCCGGGAGAAATGTTTAGGAAAAGACAGAGTGCTGGAGTCATTCTCATGAAAACAAACGGATTAACTGTCTTCTTCATTTCTAAACAAAACGGCCGGGCCTCTCTGACCCGGGACTTCAACTTTCACACAGCAGGAGTGACATAGTAATGTTTCACATTACAGAATAACACAACATATAACACATCTCATGAAAATGACAAAATGTTATTCTTTTGATTACATTAGAATAAAATTAAAGAAGCCAATAGTCTCTTTTGGTGACTATGTTCTCAGATTACAACTAATGGAATAATTTGTAGTAAATGTCTTGTTTTACTGAGAGGTCAGTAAAGGTAATCTTTGGAACAGTTCAAAAATACAAAGGTGTATCAGAGCGGGCACGGTCATGCCCACTACATCTCCCCCCTTTTGGAAGTCATCGCCAGTCCTTAGGGATGAGGTCTAACACGAAAGGATACCTTGAACTGTCTTTGATCTTGAAGTAATCCAGCATGTGGAGGAAGATAAATCAAGAATGATAATCCCATAAAGATTTTGGAAATTCCATTCTGTTCGTAGGTAATCCCACAACGATTAGTTTTGTTGATTGATCAGCAACAATTGTTTTTATAATCAGCATGTAGAGGGGATCCCTCGATTGACGCAGAGGAGGCGGCCCTTAGATGAAGGTTGAAGACTAAGCGTTGGAGCTGCAGGTCCCCACAACGAAGGTTGTTGGCTGGTTGGCTTCCAGTCAGTGCCACTCTGGTTCTATGTGTCATGTGTTTATTGATGAGGGGCTGTTGGAGTCTGTGACAATAATGTCATGGTCACTGTCAACATCTTGTTGACTGTCATACTCTGGGCTGTCAATGTTTTGACTGTCATTACCCTGATTGTCAGCATCCTGACCATCAGTATCTTGTTGACTGTCGTGGTGTGCGTGCTCTGACTTACTATCAATGATAGTGATACACATCACTCCAGGTTTGTTATCATTTCTTGTATTATCCCACTTTTCTAACAACCGACGTATGTTCTCCATCTCTTCTGGGGACAGAGGTTTATGGCCTTTCTTCTGGAACTTTTGCGATTTTTTGCCTGTCTCGAACTGTTCAGTTCGAGGGGCAGGAGGGTCTTGTCCTTAACTTGGGGGTTCCCGTTGGGACCACCCTTTGTTATATGGTTTACTATTGTATCCATCTTTCTTATCCTTTGCACGTGCGTCCCCCTTTTGACATCATTTTCCGACCTCTGGGTCTTGTCTGAGCCACTTCGGGTCATTGTTCCACTGGGAAATTCCGCTGGGAAAATAGCTCACCGTTTCAAGGACAGCAGGGATACACGCAGTCTGTGGCAGGGAATACAGACCATCACAAACTACAAACCACCCCCCCAGACCTGTGACAGCTCAGCCTCTGCGCTGAATGAACTGAATGAGTTCTTTGCTCGGTTCGAGGCAAGTAACAGCACACCAGCACATAAACTCCCCCCCTCTCCTGATGGCCAGGTGCTGACGCTGTCCTCAGACAGCGTAAGGCGATCATTCATCAAGATTAACGCCCGGAAGGCCTCTGGTCCTGACAACATACCTGGTCGTGTGCTGAAGGACTGTGCAGGGGAACTCGCAGCGGTCTTCACGGACATCTTTAACATCTCACTGAGCCAGGCCATCGTCCCCACCTGTTTCAAAGCCACCACCATCATCCCTGTCCCAAAGAAGGCAACGCCCGCATGCCTCAATGACTATCGCCCAGTAGCACTCACCCCCATCCTGATGAAGTGCTTTGAACGGCTAGTCATGAAAAGCATCACATCTGTCCTCCCTGACTCCCTGGATCCCTTCCAATTTGCATACCGACCTAATCGCTCAACCGACGATGCCATCTCCTCTGCCCTTCACACAGCTCTCACACATCTGGACACGAAGGACTCCTATGTTAGAATGTTGTTCATCGACTTCAGCTCGGCATTTAACACCATCATCCCCCAACAGCTCATCCTTAAACTGGACAGTCTGGGGCTGAACACCTCAATGTGTAACTGGCTGCTAGACTTCCTGACCGGGAGACCACAGACAGTACGGATCGGGAGTAACACATCTAGCACCATCACATTGAACACAGGGGCCCCACAAGGATGTGTGCTGAGCCCCCTTCTATTCACCCTGCTAACACACGACTGCACACCATCGTACAGCTCCAACCACTTCATCAAGTTTGCGGACGACACAACAGTGGTAGGTCTCATCAGCAACAACGATGAGACGGACTACAGGAACGAGGTGAGCCGCCTGGCCTTGTGGTGCGGACACAACAATCTCACTCTCAACGTGGAGAAGACAAAGGAGATTGTTGTGGACTTCAGGAAGAGGGATGCCCAACATCCCCCTCTGACCATCAACAGCACCGCAGTGGAGAGAGTAGACAGCACCAAGTTCCTGGGAGTGCACGTCTCAAAGGACCTGTCCTGGAGCAGGAACACTGCAGCACTGGCAAAGAAGGCTCACCAGCGTCTCTACTTTCTCCGCAAGCTGAAAAGGGCTGGAGCTTCAACCCCCATCATGAGCACCTTCTACAGAGGTGCCATAGAAAGTGTCCTGACCAGCTGCATCACTGTGTGGTTTGGTGCATGTACTGCATCCTGCCGCAAGAGCCTCCAGCGCATTGTGAGAGCAGCTGAGAAGATCGTGGGCACCTCCTTGCCCTCACTGCAGGACTTACACAGCAAACGCCTCACTCGGAAAGCCCACCGCATGGCAGGTGATCCCACACACCCACTACACAGCTGCTTCAGACTGCTGCCATCAGGGAGGAGACTGAGGAGTCTCCAGGCTCGAACCAGCAGACTGAGAGACAGCTCTGTTCATCAGGCAGTCAGAATGCTAAACACTCTGCCTGCTCTGCCTCCCCTCCCATTTGAACTGCCTTAACACTAAAACTTTCTCACATATTATCACTCAACACAAAGTTTTTAACACTAGACTCTGTGTCACCAAACGGGTTTTCACTAAACTCTCGGTCATGTGCTCATACAGTTTGCACTACTTCTCATACTTGCACTAATGTCTGTATTACATCACTGCCTATAATCATAATACTGTTTACATTCTCTGTTTACATTTATTAATACTGTTTACTTTTATTACTACTGCTTACATGTAATTACTACTGTTTACATTTATTTACACTACTCTAATATCTACACCACTGCTGGTACATATACAGTGTGCTCTGAACGGTCTTATTTAGGGATGCCCAATGTGCCTTACTGCATATGCCACTTTTTGCCTCTACAACAACATCAACTACTACCTCATACATATACTGTGTACATTGACTCATACGCTGCTTTGCCACTTTGCAAATGTCAATGCTAGAAACCTTTAGTTTATTTTAGTTATACTTTTTATACTCTTTTTTTATACCACTATGCAAAAAAACTCAGGACAGTGTTAGTTTTACTATTTTATGCTTATGTCTATTATTATATGTTTCAGTGTTTCAATGTTTAGATGTTTACTGTTGCACCGAGGGACTGAGAGAAACACAATTTCGGTCCTGTGTATGTCCTGCACTGTACATATTGCAGATCTGACAATAAAGTTGACTTTTTGACTTTTGTTCCAGCGGGCACCTTCATTACGTGGTCTGTTAGGTCAAAAATTCTGTTTTTTCTCACCTTTTGAAGGATAGGGAGTCGGTGTCCGCGCCCCTTCCAGCTCCAGTGAGTTGGATTTGACCATTTCACCCGGACACACCTCAAAGGGTGTTTTGTTTGGTGTGCGACCTGTAAAAACATCTATCGCGCACTCTCTTATTTCTTCGATGGACCTCCTTTTGTAGTTTGCGCTAACATGTACTTTCTCTCTTATGTCAGGGCTGAGATTTTTGCTGAAGATATATTTAAACCCTACCTCTTCCTCCATTTCTGGTTCGTATCTGTCACCAAAATAGGCACGGAATATTCGGTCATAATATGACCTTGAGTGCTCATTTCTACCTTGCTTGATATCAGCCGCAGCTGGGATGCCATCGGGCCCCATGCAGGGAGTATACTCCTTTATCAGGGCAGCACATAAAAGACTGTAGTCTTTTGTAATGGCGTCTCGTTGACGCTTCATGAAAGCATGCACTGTCCTGTCCGAGGTTAACCTTACCAGACAGACTTTATCATCAACTGTAGCTTCTGGGAAGCGTTGAAGCTGGAAATCAAGGTCATCGAGATAGATCTTGGTTTCATGTGAGCCCAACGGGCCTGGAGCGAAGGTTTGAATGCTTTTAGCTATATCCCGTAGTTCAGCCATTGAGAGAGGAGTTTGTGATTTATTATCAGTCTCATCCATCTGCGTATGTGGTGGGTTTTTTGGCCCATAGTACGCAGGTCCCTGCCCCTGTTGAGAGGGCTTACCAGGTACGTCATACGGTTGGAGTGCCCGCTTTTTCCGGGGAGGGGGTAGTGGTGATGTAACCCATAGCGTTGGTGATCTAGGCTGCGGTGTTGGTGATCTAGGCTGCGGTATTGGAAACTGTTTTTCCCTGAGATCCAACCATCTTTTTCTCTCTACAGAGAGTTGATCTGTTGTCAAAGCCTGCTCCGCCTGACAACTTTGTAGTTGGGCTCGTAACCTTTCATTATCACGTTGTAACACCGTGAGCCTTCGTGAAAATAATTCCTTGTCTTGTGTGCTTATCCTGAGTTTGTATTGTAAGCACTCATTTTCATTTTGCAACACCGTGCACCGTACTTGTGATTTTTTTATGATCACTTTGTAACTTTGTGCCCAGTTTTTGAGCATTTTCCCGTAAGCTTCTCTCATGTGACTTAGATAACGTCTGCCGTGTTTCATTCTCCACAGTTTCATGGAGTTTCATAGTTGTAAAGGCCAGCTTAGCCTTACAAACTTTTAATTCTCTCTGTAAACTCTTTTTATCACATTTTAACTCCGTATATTTCTTCTCAGCTTCTTCTCGTGCATCTGTGCTTTCCTCTAGGGATGTTGTGAGCCATTGCACATTGTCCTACAGTACTAGAATCTCTGTTTTGAGTAGCTCTAAAACTTCAAAATTTGTTATAGATGAGTAAGAATCTTCTGCCTCTGTATCTGCAATCTTTTTGTTTTGATTTTGTTTGAATCAATAAGATGGTATTTATTATAGTGTATGCAAATAAATGTTTTCTTAGCGGTGAGTTATTTAACTTAAACAGCTTTCTGGTTTTATTCTTGTAATCTATAAACAAGTATTTTATTCATACAGTACCTCAATATTTATTTTAGGTTTTACTTTCAATGAAAACTATTATAAGTTAAAGCCTTTGTGGCCATATTAACTTAAATAGACTTATCTTTTAAAACAATTACTATTAAACCACACTTAATGTTTTCTGTATTTCATTCAAACGCCTTTTTAAAGAATTCAAATAAATGCAATGTTCACAGAAAAATGTTAGCAGATTTTGTTTTATTTTGCTCCAAGAGAATGTATTTCAGTTTCAGTAAAACCGTTTGAGTGTTGCTGCAGTTATCTGGAGTGAAAAAATGTACTTTTGGTTGTTATTTTAAACTCTTTTGTATTTAAAACAAGCAAAAATGTTTGTCTGTACCTCTGTTATTCTAAATTTTTAATTTAAAATAAACAGGAGTTTTTCGTTTGTGTACAGAACAATTTTAAAAATGGCATTTCACCATAAAAATGCTGACTTTTTATGATGTTTTTAGAGAACTCTTAGTGAAATCTCCGTTTGTCTTGTGTTGGGGGACACGTAGTCTGAAGACAGAGGGGGCGGGCCGACGTAGCAGCGTGCGTACCGCGTCACCAGCTTCCAGCGAGGCGTAGCTCACTACACAAATACGTGACGTTAACCAACCAATCACAGCGCTTGTAGTTCTTTTCCTAAGCATTCATCGTCAATATAGTCTAATAACCTTCGACCAATGCAGTGCCAGAGATGACGACAGAAGTGGTCAGGTCGCAACGGCGTGCGTCCCCACAGCGAATCAGCGCTCGCTTTACAGATACGAGACCTGATTGATAGATCACAGCTCTCGTTTTATCCAATCACAGCTCATAAACAAACTTGTATGACACGTCGCTTTAACGTTACCTTAGCACAACAGAACACAACTTTCATAGACCCAAAAACAACTCAAACGCTTCAAATTAACTTACCAAAATTCTGAAACATGGCAATCACAATTAAAACAGGCACAACTTAGCTACGCTTAGTAACAAAGCACTTCAACTGCAACACAACACGGACTCTCTCGGAGCCGCGTCAAGGTCGGTTCCGTTCACCTTTCAAGGAGCAGAAAACTCGGGTCTCACGAACCCATCCGACAACGTTCTAACAGTAATATGCTTTTTTGACCTGCTCTAAAATGTAAAATACCACACACAGCAATCTTGTAGTTGTTAATAATAGCTTTTCAGGCACTATGACTTGGCGGTCAAACAAAGCTTTGTACAGGAGTTTGTGCGTGAACTAGACCGAATGGAACCAGAACCCCCCACAGACCACGGGCTGACAAAACCTCACCTAAAAGCTTCCAACAGCGTGTTAAAGAGTTGAACAATAACAATCTCTCAGCTTCAAATGATAAAAACATGCAGAATCTGCCTGTCTTGAACACCCCAGCCAAAAATTATCACCTTAAGAGTTCAAAAATTGGATAATCAAATGCCAACATAACGTTTCAAGTTCATGAGGGATCACAGATTTATGAATAATCTTTCAGAAAACACGTACGGCCACCAGATGTAAGGATATATGAGGAGGTCAATATTAAACTGACACACTTTATATATCTTATTTACTTATTCAGATTGAATAGTAATTTCACGGATTCTTTTCTTTTTCAGTTTACCCAATATTTCTGTGATCTTTATGATAGATAAATAAACCATAAAGCCATTAAGTGACAGAGACGTTGATTTTAGTTTGGTATGCCAGGCGACACTACCATTTATTTATAATAAATCAACTAAAATTAACATAATTACACTTGATTGACATGATTTCACTTTCTTGCAATTTAACACGTCAGCACAGTTAAATTACAACACAACAGACATAAATACGGATGTTAATATACTTAGTCTGTGGCTCTTTAGCTTAAAATGTAGTTTCCAGCTTAGATTGAAATAAGGAGAGGTTTAAGAGGAATAGGGAGAGGTTGGAGAGGTTAAAAATGAAGTTTATCTTGCATTTATAAACCAGATGACACTCTTCCATATGCGTCTGGCTAAGATATCATCACACCTCCAGTAAGTAAACAGCTGCTGCTTTACCTTAAGACATCCGTCTCGGTTCTGGTAAAGAGCTGTGATCAGCCTTGGACTGACGAGTCGTAGATCCCGCAAGTCCAAGATGGAATCCACACGTGTTTACCTTGTCAGGGTCGGTGATACTTGCTTTAGTTGGCAGAAGTCGTGGCACTCGTGTTTTTTTGGCTCAAGATAACTTATGCCAGAAAGGAATTTAATTCAAAGTTCTTAGCTTATATGCTCGGTTCGAAGTGGACTGATAACAAGCATGTTATCAGCCTTTAACTGAATGACGCGTCCTTAGCGTGTGACTGACGTTCATTCAGCTCTTTGGGAAAACCTCATGTCTTGAGGGTCCTCAGCAAACTCTGTCTGTTCCAGCTTAGCTTAGAACTTTAAGAAAGGATCTGAGATTTGTCCCTCTCCGATTGGTTCAAAAGAAACAGTCGAGGAGTTCACTTGCTGTTATCACGGTACAAGGTTACAGCCAGCAGCCGGGAGAAATGTTTAGGAAAAGACAGAGTGCTGGAGTCATTCTCATGAAAACAAATGGATTAACTGTCTTCTTCATTTCTAAACAAAACGGCCGGGCCTCTCTGACCCGGGCCTTCAACTTTCACACAGCAGGAGTGACACAGTAATGTTTCACATTACAGAATAACATAGCATATAACACATCTCATGAAAATGACAAAATGTTATTATTTTGATTACATTAGAATAAAATTAAAGAAGCCAATAGTCTCTTTTGGTGACTATGTTCTCAGATTACAACTAATGGAATAATTTGTAGTAAATGTCTTGTTTTACTGAGAGGTCAGTAAAGGTCATCTCTAGAACAGTTCAAAAATACAAAGGTGTATCAGAGCGGGCACGGTCATGCGCACTACACAATCTACTCATATTATCTTTGTGATGGACCGGTAGATTGCGATTGACGTGTTGGACACCCCAGATCTACTGAATATGAGTTTCACTTTCTGAAACGATTGACAAGATGTTAAACATTTTCTTGATATTCTATTTTTTTAGATGTACCTGTATATTTAAAATTTCCTTGTTATTGCCATAGCTGTTATTTATCTTCTTTTTGGGGGCTGCCATTGCAAATGCATGGCAGACACCTATTATTCTACACCTCGGAAGTGTGTCTACATTTCTATCTCCGTTAATGCAGCCCAAACCACAATGTCTACCCCCACTTAAGTCATATGAAAATGACTGGCTCGGCCCTGTGATGTGTGCTATTACTTTTATTGGCATTTCGAGTTACCGTGGCGACATAATTTGCAAGCAAAGACGCAATGATGATGGAGGCAGGTGTGAGTGCTTCACCTTTTCTACCCACATTTTTATGTTGTCAGTCCGGGGGTGTGGGTGGGGTTCATACCGGCGACCTTCCAATCACAGACTCGCCTTCTTTAACCTATGCGCCACCTTACCCCAGCTGTCATTTATCTTCATTTGTGCTCTAATTTTCACTAATATTAATTTGTAATATTTACAGGTGAGGGTTCCATTTTATTTAAATCTTTATCAATATCTGTTTTTATGCAATATATAAAACATCCTAACAAAGCGTATTCATTAAAAAATACTTTGTCTTCTTGTCACTCATTTGTTTTGTGTACAGGTATAAAAACAAGGATCATCATGCATCTATGTCAATCTTGGATGTTGGTTTACCAACAGGATATGTTTTTAACAAAAATGATCTGGACTCAGTAAGTTTTCCAACAAATAAAGAGAATAATATTTGATTTAATATTCATATATTTGTACTGATCAAGTTTTTTTTAATCAACTGTGTGTGTAGATTTCCAGTGGACATGGCCGCATCATTGACAAATATGAGACGAACACAGCTCTGTCAGAAAAAGGCTCCCTGATGATTTACCTGAGAACAGTAAGTATATATCAAGGATTCAAGGATTCAATATTCTTTATTGTCATTCTCAACACATGTAGTCCATGAGGTGGAACAAAATTATGTAAAGAGGGATCTCAGTTACATCCAACAATAGCAAAAAATATATAAAGCGTAAAAAGAAACAGTAAATAAGGATCTAAGATATAAACTAAGATATACACAAAACAAATGCCCAACGGTACGCTAAAAGATTAAATATATACACTAGTCACTAATAGTACAAAACAATACACCTAACAACAGCAGCATGATTCTTATAGGTTCAGTTTGGCTATAATTTACACTCTTAATGTGAGCACTCACATAAGCTAAAATAAAATAGACTGGTATTTATTCAAAGCATGCAACAGAAACAAGGTGCCAAAAGTGAAAAATAAATAAATATACAGCAGCATGGTCCTATTGGCAGACTGGTTCTGATGTGAGATTATGTAGCTACATGGTCTCATTGGCACCATGGAACTGTTAGCGATGTGGTTCGGTTAGCGGCGTGGTCTTTTTAGCAGCGTTAGCAAGCCTTGTTAGCAGGTCCTTCAGTAGAATTATGATAACGTGTAATAATATAGGCGGTGATCAGTTTTACTGATTTACCTATAGCCTACACTAGTGTAATGTATACAGCAGTGTTCATGCATGTATATTACAGACTGCCAGTGAATGCACCGCGAGTGTGTGTGTGACGCAAGCGTGCGGACACAGGACAGAGAGCAGAAAGTGCAGAGAACGGAGTAGTTAAGGCTTGTGCTGTATGAGAGAGTGTCTTGTGTGATTTAAACAATAAAGTGACGTCTGCTCCAAACCAGCATGTTTATTAAGCGTGCAAAGAAACATCACAACTAGATGTAAATTTGAGCAGACTTTAGACTGACACAAATTATCATCAATAATTCACGGGTTCTCACTTTTTCAGATTCAATTATAATTCTGTGACTAGGTGATGAGATGTAAAAGGCATGAAACATTAACTTATGTTGAATCAGCAGAACTGAATCATTTAATTAACAAATCATTAAATTACGTCACAACATTTGAACATCTTGAGTGATCGATCAGTTTCCTATAAATTTACTTCAGCAGATGAAATCACGCGTCCGTAACATCTAGGTACAACAGACACAAGTAATGGGATGACATATTATTTTTATATCTGTAGGCACGTTTAACTTAAAGTTTAGTTACTGGCTTAAGAAGTAAAGTTTAAGTAGAAAGTTTAGGAGGAATTGGAGGAAAAAGAATGAATAGAGTAAAAGTTATCTAAGGAGTGTGTGGACCAGAATAGCACATCCTCTGCTGGCATCAGCTCAACTCGGTCCATCCACCTTTGTAAACAATCAGCACTCATTACCTTTTGAAGTCTTCCTTCTGGTAAGAGAGGGTTTCCAGACGATGGACAGAAATGGTTCGTTCGTCCAGCTCTATCCAACACCAGGTCACCGGTGTATTTACACTTTCTGTGTACCTGCGTCGGTGTCAAACCAGTCAGAGTGATGGCGAAGAGTTCTGGTTCAGCCTTTCAGAATAAAACCTTCCTCAGGGGGAATTCTCATTCAAGTGGAGATTTATAACTGACATGTTATAAATCTTTAACTGATGACGTGGCCATTAGCATGTGACCAATGTCCAAATCAGTTCTTAGGTGAAACCTCCAGTTCAGTTCCACTCGCAGACTCAAGGGTCAGACAGGAAGTGTAACCTTAAGAAGGTAGTGTGACCTGGTTACGTTCAAGTTCCCTCATTGGTTTGTTTATCCAGTGGGAGAGAGTCAGAAAGTGTGAAGGTCACTTCAGGATAGGAGAGGAAGATTGTTTTTAGAACAGACAGAAACTAGTCGCCAGTAATAAGATTACTGATTAGACTTTGATTCACATGTTAACATTTCTAAAACAAATCTGAAAAGTACAACTTGACATATTTCTCAACTTTGCCATGGTTCTTTGATTCATCATATGAAGAAGTGATAAGCATTGGTACAGCATAAACCATGATCATACAATGACAAGAGTTATTCTGTTAATTAATTCTGAATCAACACAAATTAAAAGGAAGTCTCTTCTGAAATAATATGTGTCTTGATTGAATTTTTTTTTTTAAATAGTGTCCACCGGTCTCCTTGAGAGCCTCAAGAAAAGTGTACCACTAAGAGTTTCAGAGACTGGGTTGTATCACTACACAAGGACCACAGCAGCTGCCCTCCCAGGCTGCCCTCCAGAACTAGGTCCAGCAAACAGAGAACATCCAAGGTTCCCCCATGGAACCAAGCGGGTCTGCATTGTTTGGTCCATGCAGGCAGATGAAGGATATTGTTAGCAGCGTTAGCTGATCAAATTAGCAGGTCCCGTCAGCAGCTCGATGGTAACAATGACTGCGGCAGCGGCCCTCCAGAACCAGGTCCCGCAGATGGAGACCATCTAAGGTTTTCCTGCGGAACTGAAAAGGTGTGTAAAGTTTGGTCTGTGCAGGCAGATGGAGAATCATGGAGACAGATGCCATTTTATACATATATATAAATATATATATATATGTATTTATATATATGTATATATATATATATGTATATATATATA
>JBBPBX010044221.1:0-11130 GCA_038048925.1 Garcialebias charrua | reverse complement strand
TGAGGGTGAAGTCCGGAAAGCTCTGAAAAGAATGAAGAAGGGGAAGGCAGTAGGACCTGATGACATACCAGTGGAGGTTTGGAAATGTCTTGGAGAGATGGCAGTGAGGTTTTTGACTCAAATATTTAATGGAATATTTGAGGGTGAGAAAATGCCTGAAGAATGGAGAAGAAGTGTGCTGGTTCCCATTTTTAAGAACAAGGGTGATGTACAGAGTTGTAGCAACTACAGGGGAATTAAGTTGATGAGCCACACAATGAAGATCTGGGAGAGAGTTGTGGAAGGAAGGCTTAGACAAGAGGTGACTATCTGTGAGCAGCAGTATGGTTTCATGCCAAGAAAGAGCACCACAGATGCCATCTTTGCTTTGAGGATGTTGATAGAGAAGTACAGAGAGGGTCAGAAAGAACTCCATTGTGTGTTTGTGGATTTAGAAAAAGCATATGACAGGGTACCAAGAGAAGAGGTGTGGTATTGCATGAGGAAATCTGGAGTGGCAGAAAAGTATGTTAGACTGGTACAGGACATGTATGAAGACAGCAGGACAGTGGTGAGATGTGCTGTAGGAGTGACAGATAGCTTCAAGGTGGCGGTGGGATTGCATCAAGGATCGGCTCTGAGCCCCTTCTTGTTTGCTCTGGTGATGGACCGACTAACAGATGAGGTCAGGCAGGAATCCCCATGGACTATGATGTTTGCAGATGACATTGTGATCTGTGGTGAGAACAGGGAACAAGTGGAAGAGAACTTGGAGAGGTGGAGGTATGCTCTTGAAAGAAGAGGAATGAAAGTCAGCCGTAGTAAGACAGAGTACATGTGTGTGAATGAGAGGGAGGCCAGTGGAACAGTGAGGCTACAAGGAGCAGAGGTCACAAAGGTGCAGGACTTCAAGTACTTGGGGTCCACTGTCCAGGAAAATGGGGAATGTGGTAAAGAGGTGAAAAAGAGAGTCCAGGCAGGATGGAGTGGATGGAGAAAAGTTTCAGGAGTGATTTGTGACAAAAAGGTGTCAGCAAAGGTCAAAGGAAAAGTTTACAAGACAGTGGTGAGACCAGCTATGTTGTATGGTCTGGAGACAGTGGCATTGACAAAAAGACAGGAGAAAGAACTGGAAGTGGCAGAAATGAAGATGCTGAGGTTCTCCTTAGGAGTGACAAGGATGGATAAGATCAGGAATGAGATCATCAGAGGTACAGCACATGTTAAACAACTGGGAGATAAAGTTAGGGAGGCCAGACTGAGATGGTTTGGACATGTCCAGAGGAGGGACAGTGGGTATATTGGTAGAAGGATGTTAGAAATGCAGCTGCCAGGAAAAAGACAAAGAGGGAGACCAAAGAGGAGATATATGGATGCAGTTAGAGAGGACATGAAGGTAGTTGGAGTGAGGACAGAGGATGCAGAGGACAGAGTGAGGTGGAGGAGGATGACTCGCTGTGGCGACCCCTGAAAAGGGAAAAGCCGAAAGAAGAAGAAGAAAGGTCACAGAAATATTGGGTAAACTGAAAAAGAAAGAACCCGTGAAATTACTATTCAATCTGAATAAGTAAATTAATTAAGGTAAAGAGGTCAGTATTAATATTGACCTCCTCATAATCCTTTACATCTGGTGGCCCGTACGGGGATTGACATGATTTCACTTTTTTTCAATTTAATACGTCAGCACACTTGAATTACAACACAACAGACCTAAATACAAGGTGTTAAACATATTTAGTCTGAGGGCTCTTAGCTTAAAATAGTTTCCAGCTTAGAATTGAGGGAAAAAGATAGGAGGAAGATGGAGAGATGGTTTAAAGGAAATTATCGTGAGCATGTTACCAAAAGTGACACTTTCCATCCGACTTCTGCTAAACCCCAGGTACGTTTGTAAACAGCTCTTTACCTTTTGACGACAGCCCGGTAAGAGAGAAGACCTTGTAGCTTTTCAGATGCACGGGTCCTTGTGGGAACCAGTACCTCCGAGCAGGTTATTCGTTTACCTTCCAACGTCTCCTGGTTTCGCGTTGGTCATCAGAAAATGCGTCAGCTCCTGGCCTCTGACTTCAAGATAACTATTCCATGAAGGAATAAACAAAGTTTTGAGCTTACGCTCGTTCGAAGTGGACTCATAACAGCATGTTATTTAGTCCTTAGCTGAATGACTGTCCTTGGCGGGTGACAGGCATTCATTCAGCTCTTTGGGACGTCTTCATGTCTTGAAGTTCCCAGCAAACTCATCCGTTCCAGCAACAGCTTAGAACTTAAGGAAGGATCTGAGATGAGAGTAACTCGTCTCTTTTCCATTGGTTCACAAGAAAAACAGTCGAGCTGTTCACTTGTTATCTCGACCCAAGGTTACAGCCAGCAGCAGAGAGAAATGTTTAGGAAAAAGACAGACGCACAGACTCCAAGAGGTAAAATACTTGGATTAGCGTCTTAACACTTCTAAAACAAATCTGAAAAGCACAGTTTGACATAAAATTCAACTATGACACCATTATATGGTCAAGTAACATAGTAATACTCCATATTAAAGGGGACCACAGATGCAAAATTCACTTTTTAATGTTTTTGTACTCAACTTTGGGTATTTACTTCATAAAAAAACAGTCCTAAGGCCAAAAAAATGCACCCAGTGGTTTATTTACTATAAGTATATTTATTTATCTTAGATAGAAACGGGCCGATTGCACTTCCTGCGGTTTGTTACGTCACAAACCGCAGCCACAACCCACAGCCACAACCCATCCCAACCTTTGTCCCGCCCCCGTCACCTAGCAACCCCTGGTAATGCTCCACCCACGCGGTTCCTGAGTTCATCTCAGCCTGCACACTAGGTGGCGGTATGCACCTAACAGTTGTTTGCGATCCGCCATAAATCAAATGGAGAAGAAGAAGAATAGTTCATCTCAGCAGAATGGCTCCTAAAGTTAAATGTTGCGTTGTTGGCTGCATTACACAACATGTGTCGATACACACTCTTCCAGTCTCAGAGAGCAGAGATGCGTGGCTTAATTTTATTTTTAATGGCAATGTCCAGTTTACATGTGTTTTGTGGACTTGGAGAAGGCATTCGACCGCGTCCCTCGGGGGGTTCTGTGGGGGGTACTCCGGGAGTATGGGGTACCAGGCCCTTTGATAAGGGCTGTTAGGTCCCTGTACGACCGGTGTCAGAGCTTGGTCCGCATTGCCGGCAGTAAGTCAGGCTCGTTTCCGGTGAGAGTTGGACTCCGCCAAGGTTGCCCTTTGTCACCGATTCTGTTCATAACTTTTATGGACAGAATTTCTAGGCGCAGCCAAGGTGTTGAGAGGATCCGTTTTGGTGACCTTAGAATCGCTTCTCTGTTTTTTGCAGATGATGTGGTCCTACTGGCTTCATCAGTTCGTGATTTACAACTTTCACTGGAGCGGTTTGCAGCCGAGTGTGATGCGGCCGGGATGAGGATCAGTTCCTCCAAATCCGAGGCCATGGTCTTGAGCCGGAAAAGGGTAGCATGCCCTCTCCGGGTCGGGGAGGAGGTCCTGCCCCAAGTGGAGGAGTTTAAGTATCTCGGGATCTTGTTCACGAATGAGGGAAAACTGGAGCGTGAGATCGATAGGCGGATAGGTGCAGCGTCCGCAGTGAAGCGGGCGCTGTACCGGTCTGTCGTGGTGAAGAGAGAGCTGAGTCAAAAGGCAAAGCTCTCAATTTACCGATCGATCTACGTTCCCACCCTCATCTATGGTCATGAGCTTTGGGTTATGACCGAAAGAACAAGATCTCGGATACAAGCGGCTGAAATGAGTTTTCTCCGCAGGGTGTCTGGACTCTCCCTTAGAGATAGGGTGAGAAGCTCAGTCATCCGGGAGGGACTCGGAGTAGAGCCGCTGCTTCTCCACATCGAGAGGAGCCAGTTGAGGTGGCTCGGGCATCTGGTTAGGATGCCTCCTGGACGCCTCCCTGGTGAGGTGTTCCGGGCATGTCCCACCGGGAGGAGACCCAGAGGAAGACCCAGGACGCGCTGGAGGGACTATGTTTCTCGGCTGGCCTGGGAACGCCTTGGGATTCCCCCGGAGGAACTGCTCCAAGTGGCTGGGGAGAGGGAAGTCTGGGCCTCCCTACTTAGGCTGCTACCCCCGCGACCCGACCCCGGATAAGCGGAAGAAGATGGATGGATGGATGGATGGCAATGTCCAGGGACATTACCGAAGAAGAATTACACTTCTTATATGATGAAGGACTACTTTTGCACAACTGCCAGTTTGGTTGAGTGGTTAGCGCACTGGACCGCCACCCGGGAGACCTGAGATCGCATCTTGTCCATTGCATCTTTTTTTTCCCCCCCTTTTTTTTTAAAGCCTTTTGTTTCGGAGAAACCCTCTCTGACCCTCCTGGCGCAGATAATGGAGCACTAAGCAGATTTAAAATTGATAGTTTTCAGATAAAAAGACAGCACCGCTGTGAGTGTGTGTGTGTGTGTATGTGTGTCCGCCAGTGACTGCTCGCTCCCTCCAGCTCGCGCGCACGGTGAGAGTGAGGGAGAGAGGGAGTTGGACATGACAGGAAGAATAAAAAATGACACGACAACTTGTACACTGTGATCTGTTGCGGTCCAATTCAGCTCAGCTCGACTCTGTGGCAGTAACGTGAGTTGACTTCCTCGTCTGCCTTTGGAGGGCGGAGTTAATGTAAGCAGATCTTTGAAGGGCGTGCCACGAGATCTCATTATCATAAACCGGTCGTTCAAAACGAAAGTTAAAAATGGCAGAATTAAAAAGGGTATAATTGATTATCTAAGAATTATTTTGTGTATTAAATTGAATGAACACTGTCTGGTAACCCCAAAGAAATACCATAAAAATTTTAAAAACATATCTGTGGTCCCCTTTAAGACCCATGTTTTTAACTGCATTTCCTGAACTGGATCATCTCTGCTCGATCCTTACATTTTCCATACAAATGTTTTTTGTGTGTGTATTGTTTGCTTTTATCTGGATTTATTGTTCATAATTCTGTACAGCACTTTGAGCTCCCTGCGGCTGACCTCACGAGCAGCTGAATACAACTGTGAAAAACAGGAAGTACCACATGTTCACCTGTACAAAGGTAACTGCAGGTAAATCATCCATTTTCTGTCATAATTACATTGTACACTTAATGGTTAAATTAAAGGTTAATGCTTAAAGCTAGTTGTGCTTTGTTTTGTGTGTTTTAAATGTACAGTAGATATAGCTATGTGCAACTTCTGGTTACATAAGTTTAGTCTTTGTTATGATCAGTTAACACTAAACTGATTTTGTACAAAGCGTTTATTAGGTTGTGTAATGTAAAGCTGAGTGCAACATCTGTAGCATCTTAGCTAGGGCGTATTGAACACTGCTAGCTTAGCACTACCTCTTGTTGTGCTCGAGCTCCCTTAAAAAGTTACTGAATCAAGTGTTTACTTATGTGGGCAAACTTAGATGTTTAAAAACCTGTTAAAATACACCAGAATGCAGGAAATGGCATCTACTTTATTAAAACATTTCTGGGGGAGGACCCTCAGACCCCCCACCAGTGTGTCCCCCCCACATGAATGCTTCTGACACCAATGGCTACCATGTTGAAGAACCATTGTCGGCACTTGGTGGGCTAAGCACCCCTAAAGGCCAGATTCTAGAATCACCCCTGAGTTTGGCTGTGTATGTGTGCAGGTGTGTCCGTCTGTTAGCAAAATATCTCATGCATTACAGGGTGAATTTAGATGAAAAGCTTGGAAAATAATAATTAAGTGTACTCAGCACCTTTCATGATTACCAACCAGCCAGTGCCATACCCCTAGTTAGAAGCCATGCAGTACCTGAAAGCCCAAATGGAGGAGGGGAACAGAAGCTAGCATTCAACAACTGATTACATTTTAATCATCAGAGTTCAAGATGGCCTCCACAAACAGCTGACTTTACACACGTGACTTTAACTCAGTCCATTTTACAAATACTGAGCTACAATCTGGTGTGGTAGCAGTGAGCAAGGTCCCCAACACACAGGCACTCTGAGCGTGACACATTGTGTAAAATCTTTGCTTAAAGTTTGGCATTAACTATTGGAGTCAATGCTCTCTGTCTGTTTGCAAAATATCTCAAACCACCAAACAAATTTGATTGAAAGTCTTGGGCAAAAATCACTAGATGAACATCTACCAATTAAGATGGCTACCATGACTAATCAACCTTACCCAGGTCCAGATTAACACTTCGCTGGGCAACAATCTTCAAGAGCCCCATCATCATCTCCCCAGAATCACCATAATCTGGCAAAATACAGAATAAATTACCATAATATACAGTACATATACTTCAATTTCTAACTATCAGCTGTATTTTGATGTACAAATATCCAAATGCTCATAGAACTATAAATGCTATATACACGATGCCATCTTGTCAAGTACAATCACTCACATATGATGCTATGAAAATTAAACACATCAGCATCAGTATAATCTGGCAAAATTGACCCAGAGGGAGGGAACCAAACCCCCAAAATGACTAAACTCAGTTAGTTTTATTGATGTTGAGCTAAAGTTTGAAAGAAAGTACCTGAGAGTCATTCCCAAAACTTACTTCTACCCCTCCAGATCATGAGATCAGAGCACTCAAAATGTTATTTTCAAGGTTGGACTAGAAACATTAAAACTTCATGAATTCTCGCCAGAAGATGATCTTACCGTAGTTTAAATGTCTGGCATGAAAGTTGGTGGGTGATATGCATTGCTCCAATGAATGCCAAGTTCTTAATTTGAAATATTTTCTGGCCTAATCTTCTCTTTTTGCATTTTTACTCCCAGTTTTTCCCTTAAACACTCATTTTCATATTTCTGGGTTGTTTTATTTTCTATTTCATGGGGTTTTTACTTGAGGGAGAAGCTATTTTAGACGGGGGAAAAGTTGTTTTCCATTTACAGTAATAATTGATATCATATGCGTACATTTTTGTCACCCTAAAGTACATTTAAACAAGTGCTTTCATTAAATTGCATTTTATCTTACTTTCAAAATTTTATAATAAATAAAACATATTTTTAGAAGGTGAACTAATCTCACCACAATAAAAATGTGAAGAGATGTCATTCATTTCATGTCAAAGCGTTTCTGTGTGCATCTTTGTGAGACAATGTGTTTATTTTTTTATTATTATAATCTCATCTGTTCAGCTAAAAGCTTCTTAATCCTTCTGTTGAGTTGGATTGCCTTATCTTATTGTGTTTGTTCAGCGAGAAACATAGAATTAAAGTCTGAACTAAACATAAGTGCTGCAAAGTTTTACAAAAGAAGATAAGAAAAAAATAAATTGAGAGAGAGAGAGAAATGGGAATACATGACAACTGGTATTGGCGTGTCTGTTGGAAACAAACACCGGTGGTTTTAATTTACTGACTGCATTAGTGGGCCGCTCTCCGGCGAAGCGTGGTGTTGTCTCTATGACAGCAGGAAAAGTTATTAATGGTACAATAACAAGAGGCAGGCCTGGGCACATAATATTCCATTCTCTCTCAGCTTGTTTAATGACTTTCCCTGAAACGAAGGGCTGCCTGTTATTTCTCCATGCAGGTTTTTTTAATGGAGTGATAAGAATGGAGGTGGGAGGAAAAAATGCAGCTCTTTGGGTTAATTGACATTTCATACAGGCATGTAAAAACAACAACTTTACAACCAGGAAATAAGATCCACCTAAAATAATGTCATGGTTTGGAGGAAATGTATAACATAAAGGGCAAATGAAAATAAATGTTGCATAAAATATTAAAGCATAAATAATGCAAAAGCAACATCGACACTTTTTTTTTTTTTTTTTGACCCATGAAAAAGTCTGACCCCTCAGCTTCCTGTTTTTGACTTGACGGGTGGCAGATGTTAAAGGGGTCCTTATTAAATCTAAACCGAAGGAGTTTGGCAGCAGATTTAGACGATGACCTCCTGCCTGGAAAGTTGTTGTTCATGCAGCATTCATAAAGGCTGGCTCCGCTGGTTACGGTTTTTAATCACAATTACAGTACTTGCACTTTCCCGTGATTTATGTATTTTACTCAACAGTGAGGTAGTTGTTTGAGAAGAGGTCGAGTTGCAGGGCGAACGAGCACATAGCAGGGTTACAATAAACTACCGGGACTTTAAAACGTTTGTTCTTCGGGGAAACGTTTTTTTTTCTTTCTTATTCTTTATGTCAAGTAAGAATTAAGCGATGAATCAATCTGAATTCACGTTTGGACTTTTAAATTCAATATTTAACATCAGGGTAGCGCAGCGGCTCATTTGATAGAGCTGTTGTCTCTCAGTGAGAAGGTCGCCTGTTCGAATCCCGGCCGGTGGCCTTTCTGGGTGGAGTTTGCATGTTCTCCACGTGCATGTGCAAATTTTCTCCAGGTACTCCATTTTCCCTTCATAGAACAAAAACATGCATGTTAGGCTGATTGGTTTGAGGTGTGAGTGAGAGAGAGAATGGTTGTCTCGTGGACTGGAGACCTGTCCAGGGTGTCCCCTGCCTCAGTGATAGCTGGACCAGTGACGCCCACGACCCGAAAAGGAAGAAGCAGGTAAAGATAATGGATGGATGGTTTATATCAGCTTAAGTTTCTGTGAAAACACTGGAAACAGTTAATATCTTACCTGTTGTAGATAATACCTAAAACTTGAAGAAATAGTTTAATTCTGACCAAACTGGTGAATAACCATTAGTCTAAGCTGGGCCAGTATCAAAACCGACTCCTTTGTCTGCAAACAACTTCAACTTGAACTCTTTTGCAGCGGTTTGTGCAAATTCTGTTTTACGAACCTCAACACCAACGCCAGTCTTGCATTTTGAGGTTGTTCTGGAAGACATATCATCATCCTACACAACATGTTTTTAGCTGATTTCTGTTGCTGCCACTAGTATGATGCAGATGATCACTGAACTCGACGTAGACAAGCAAATCATGTGAAGGGGACGGCAATGTGAGGTTTATAAAATAGAGTTTGCGATAAAAATGTGGAGACTGAGTCATTTTACGATGCAGCAATGAGGAAAGGACAGTGATGTTCAAATATTCAAAGTCTACATTCTGGGGTTTTCACTAATCACCAGTGCTTTCAGCTAGGGATGCACCGATCCACATTTTTCACTTCCGATCCGATATTTAAAACTGGGTATCGACCGATACCGATACTTTTCCGATCCGATACTGTTCAGGTATGTGAATCTGTATAATGAAATTTTTGTACTGACTATTCATTTTAACATTGTGTGAGATAAACCCAATGAAGACACTCTTGAGCCTTACAACAAGAAACTCACAAACTTTAACAGCACACAAGAGGCAGGTCTATACCACACACATGTCCTTCTCACTCATGGTGCAGCTGGAAAAACTAAAAAAACGCTAAGCATGATGGGAAAGATAACACAGCCCACTCCCCTTAACCACTAAGAGAGTGGATTTTGTTGTCTTTCCCATAAGGCTTAGCGGTTTTTTAGTTTTCCAGCTTTAGGTGCAGCTGGAAAACTAAAATATTATGCACATTGTTGCAGCTGTGGTTGTTTTAAATGGTTTTATAAATAAAGTATAATTATAATTTTTAAGCCTATTTGCGCAGTTTCCGGCGGTTTCTGGAAATGCCGCCTCCGCCATTTTGCAGTTACCTTCGGTTAGTTCCAGCCTCTACAGCCTGCTTTGGAGGACTGTGTGTCCGATAAGAGGTTGCCTCATACGGATAAATGAGCTGGAAACGCTCGGTGAACTCTGTGGACGTCTCAGGCCCGGAGCAGCAGCCGCCGATCGCTCCGCTGCATCCCACCACGCCGGCCGACACCACCAGCTCATGGGATGGGCTAACGCGCAGCTAATGGTGGAGCTAAAATGCTAAAGCGGACCCCCACTGGTGACACCGAGTCGACAGGCGGCGGAGAAGCCATCTGCGACCGGGAGCTCGCCTCGATGTCCGCTTGGCAGCCTATATGTCGGGGGACACCGAGCTAACAGAGAAGCTAACATGGTAAAATGCGGAGAAACAACGCCAACAGCCTTTTGGATGGGCTAACGCTAACAGGTGCAGCTAATGGCGGAGCCAACGCTAACGGGCGCAGCTTGTTTTGGATGGACGGACACCGCGGAGTAACGGCTTTCAGTAAGTTATCAACTCTTTTCCTGGCTCCAAATGTATGGAGTTAACATGCTAACAGTCCTTTCCGTAAACAGTTTGGACCGCATGGAGCAGCACAAAGCTACGGAGCTCGGACGTGCAAGAGCTAACATGCTAAAAGACGGAGACAGGCTTGACCAGCTCAAAGTGAGAATTTTTTTTTTTATCCAAATGTATGTGTTTTTTGATAATTATGTACTACACTGTGTTAGGATAGGCGAAGTGCTTGGTAACTGTACAGTACCGTACATGTACGTGTATAAGTGGCGGCTCGAGTGGTCCCCGACTTACGACAAAATCGGGTTACGAACGGCCCATAGGTCCGGAACTCGTTCGTAAGTCGAGGACCCCCTGTACCCACTCAAATAAATTATTTCTCTAAACCGAAGTCATTCAAAAAGTTGTCTATAACAGGTAAGATACTATCACCTTTCCACAGGACCCTACTTCAAAAGCTCTGAACCATCCCTTAACCTTAATGAGCATGAATTCATTTCTCTGCTTTTCTCTGTTGTTTTTCCAGCGGTCCTCATGTCGATTCCCTGCACGAGCCTGCAGAGTTATCACAAAACAAATTGCACAGACTTGAATTTGACAATCCCTTTATGACGGGCGCTTCATTGATTTCTGGATGGTGGCTCAGTTTGGCTCCTTTACAGCATGGTGGTGGTGGTGGTGGGAGGGGGGGACAGCTCATTGTAATTGCCTCTCTGCATTCTGTCTGCAGCTTACGCAGTGTGAGAAGAAAGTTAAGGATTGTTGCTCACATGAGTAGTGAGCATGTGCTTTAGCCCTGATGCCAGCTCCGTGCAGAATCGCAGTGAGTTGCAACTTTTCCAGCGGGATACGGCGTGTCAGCAAAACCTGTCCTGCAGCGCGAGTCTTGACACTGCAGTGACAGCACAGCAATATTTCCCCCCCTCTTGTTTCCGAACAACCTACCAGCAGCTTGACATCAGAAGGCTTCACATGCACCTAACCCTCCAAATACCCCCCCACCCCACCCCACTG
>JBBPBX010044220.1:11880-27552 GCA_038048925.1 Garcialebias charrua | reverse complement strand
TCGCCCTATAAGTCGCATCTGACGTCACCGCCAACGTAACACGTCACCGCTCGCTAACGTTACGCGTCACCGCTCGCTAACGTTACGCGTCACCGCTGACAACCCGGAAATGTGGGCCGGTGTTTTGCCCAAAATGGATTGGTTGCAAATGGCGGCTACAGGAGCGTGCACAGAAGGACTTTAACAAGATTAACGCTTAAAAACAAAAAAAATTGGCTGAAAATTATAGCAAAGATGTGTCTTAGCTGAACTTTTCCTTAATAAATTAACGTATTTGTGAAATCAGCTGGATTTAAAAATTAGTTTTGCTACGTTCAAGACGTGCTTTTGCACAGGTGGGAACGGTGCATTTCTTTAAAATTTAGCCAGATAAACCCATAAAAAAATATATTTGTTAGCTGACAATATAGCAAAAGTGTTTCTGAGCTAAACTTTTCCTTTTTAAAGAGGAACTCCACACCCTGTGGATCAGTAACTCCTCCCCCGAAGCAGTTTCGGGGTGGGCGGGGTGGGTACACCACGGCCATGGGCGGCCGTGGTGTAGTGGTAATGGCAGTCATCCCCCGATCGGAAGGTTGGAGGTTCGAATCCCGGTTCCTCACACCATGTGTCGTTGTGTCCCTGGGCAAGACACTTAACCACGAGTTGCTCCCGGTAGGACTGGAAGGCGCCTTGCATGGCAGTCGCCGCTACCGGTGTATGAATGTGTGTATGAATGGGTGGATAGATAACATTTTAAACACATTCTAGGGAGTTTATCAGCTAAAAAAGTTAATTTTGGGTTTAGTTCCACTTTAAATGAATGAAATGGTCAAATCAGCTGAATTTAAATAGTTTTGCTATGCCGGCTCAACAAAACGAGCACGCGCAGCAACAGACATGCAGTGCTGCAAACAGACCTGTATCTCTTTAAAATTTAGCAAAATAAACCCTAAAAAATATATTTGTTAGCTGACATTATAGCAATTTTGTTTCTGAGCTGAACTTTTCCTTAATAGATGAATATAATGGCCAAATCAGCTGAATTTAAATCGTTTCGCTACGGCGGCTCAACAAAACGAGCATGCGCAGCAACAGACACTGCAGCGAACAGACCTGCATCTCTTTCAAATTTAGCAAGATAAACCCCTACAAACATTTATTTGTTAGCTGACATTATAGTAAAAGTGTGTCTCAGTTTAACTTTTCTTAAAGGGGACCACAGATGCAAAATTCACTTTTTAATGTTTTTTTTTACTCTACTTTGGGTATTTACTTCTTTAAAAAAAAACAGTCCTAGGGCCAAAGAAATGCACCCAGTGGTATACAGTATTTACTCTAAGTAGATTTATTTTTCTGGGATATAAACGTCTCATTTTCAAATCCTCGCGCTTGTGACGTCACAAGCGCCAGGACAACCCACCCCAAACCTGAATCCAGCCCCTCACCTAGCAACCCCTGGTTAGGCTCAACCCACTTCAGTATAAAAGACGTGACGGTTGTTTTTCCTGATTTCATCTCATCTTTTGTTTAAATGTTCTTAATTTCATGTGTACAGCACTTTGTTGCAGCTGTGGTTGTTTTAAATGGCTTTATAAATAAAGTATAATTGTTATTTTTACGTTTTAGTTCAATTTTTAGTGTATTAGCGATCGCTCCCAACGCGCAGCCGGCAGAAATAAAACGAGCAGACCGCCGGCGAAAGGACTATCTGCGGGCGGGAGCTGCTGGGAACTGCTGGCTTTTGAGGAGCGTGTTGGTCCGGTCAGAGGTTGCCTCATACGGATAAATTAACTGGAGACACTCGGTGAACTTTGTGTGTGTCTGGACTGGAGCAGCGATCGCTCCCAAAAGCGCCGCATGCAACGAGCGGAGCTGGCGGTGTGCCTGAGGAGGAACGAGCTAACATTAGCCTCGGATTCGGGTGGGCTAATGCCTAAAGGGAGCAGCAAATGGTGGCGCGCGCAGACTGCTTTCGGTAAGTTATCTTAAGCTAGCACTAACAGTAAGTCAAAGGAGTAATAAAAAAAGAGCTAATTTTAAAACAACAACAGATTAGAGATACAGAGGACGGAGTTAATGTAAACAGATTTTTGAAGGGCGTTGCCTTCAGAGCTCATTATCATAAACAGCCTGTTCAGAACGGAAGTGAGAAAAGGCAGAACTAAAAAGGGGATATCTTATTATCTAAGAATTATTTTGTGCATTAAATTGAATGAACATGGTCTGGATAGCCCACAGACATAACATAAAAAATTTTAAAACCTATATTTGGTCCCCTTTAATAAATTCACTTTGACAGTTAAAACATGGTAAAATGACACAAACAAAATAAAGCGGCTTTAAAATTACTACACGCCCACCCGCCCATAATGATGACAGAAACAAGTATTTATTTTACTGTTTTTATTCAAACCCCTTAAACTCTTCGTCTTCTGTGTCGCTGGCGAAGAGTTCTGCCAGCGACTGAGGAAGGTTATTCAAAGCTCCTGCTTCCTCCTCGTCTTCCTCCCCGCTGTCGGAGTCATCCTCAGCTCCAGCTGCTCCAGCTAACGGTGCAATCCCAGCGTTTCTGAACCCCGACTGGATCGTTTTTTTGGTCACAGAGGTCCACCATGCTTTGTCGATCCATTGGAGGACCTGCTGAAAGGTGGCGTGGCACATACGTCCTGTGGCTGTAAAACTGTGGTCACCGCCCACTCCTCCCAGAGACGGCGCAGAGCTGATTTAAAGCTGCAGTTCACAGAGATGTCCAGCAGCTGCAGCACTTTTGTTAATCCTCCTGGGATGATGGCAGGAATGGTTTTGCGCGCTTTAATTTTCTCCTTGAACTGTGGCGTGATGTGGGCGCACATGCTGTCCATGACCAGCAGGGCTTTCTTGGTTTTAAAAAACCCGTCTGGCCGCTTGGTGAAACATTTAGCGAGCCACACTGCCATCATCTCTCCATCCATCCACCCCTTTTCATTCACCGCCACAACCACGCGCAGGGGAAACTCCTTTTTAGGCATGGTCTTGCACTTGAAAATGACCATGGGTGGGAGCTTCGTTCCATCCGCGCAGCAGGCCAGAACCACGGGGAAGTGTGACTTATCATGTCCAGTGGTGAGGATGTTCATGCTCTTCTCTCCTTTCTGGGACACACTCCGTCCCATGGGGATGTCGAAAGTGAGGGGGACCTCGTCCATGTTAATAATGTGGTCTGGCGAGACGTGTTGCTCCTGTACCTGACGGTCCACAAACGCCCGGAAACACGCCACCTTCTCCTCAAAGTCCGCCGGCAGCTTTTGGCACATCGTGGTGCGTGCTCTGATGGAGAGTTAGTGGCAGCGCATGAATCGGAAGCACCACGATGGCCCCAGGGCTGGACTGGGACAAAAAATTGGCCCGGGCATTTTGAGCAGAGTGGCCCACCAGGTATTGATGGAAAGAGAATGACGCTCGTGAATGGAAACAAATTTCTTGTGACAGTGCTTGCAAACTGTAATGAAAAGATTCATTCATTCATTCATTCAACCTTTATTTATACAGGCTATCCTCGTTGAGCCACGGGGACTCATTTACAAGAGGGACCTGTTTCACTCACACCTAGGGTCAATTTTAGAGTTACCAATCAACCTAACATGCATGTTTTTGGACTGTGGGAGGAAACCGGAGCACCCGGAGAAAACCCACGCATGCACGGAGAGAACATGCAAACTCCACCCAGAAAGGCCCCCGGACCGGGATTTGAACCTTGGACCTTCTCGCTGAGAGGCAGCAGCTCTACCAGTTGCGTCACCGTGCTGCCCAAGTCAGTAATTCTATGATGACCCATGTTATCATGGCACTCTGTCAGAATGATTATAGTCAGAGCAAGATGTGCTAACAGCAATCACTCTTAGATATTGCTTGTATTTATGTCTGTTTTCCCTTGACCCAACAAGGTGCTTAGAATAAAATCATAGTTTATTAAGATGACATAATGGTGTTTGTTAAACAGTATTTATAGGAAACCATACCATACCATGCCTCAAAAAGGAGGAACCATCAGAGAGCCTGATGGCTCTATATTGTAACAACAGGAACACAGAAATTAAAAATCTCAAACAACCATTCTATAAAGAAACTTTATTTTTCCATCAGCCATATATTCCTGTTTTGTGTTAAGATAACATAACAAACATTGTCTTGTTGGTGTATATGTACTTGTCTAATGAACTTAAACTTACTACACCATCCTCCCAGTCATGTTAAAGCCTGAAACCAAAAGGCTGCTTGGTCTAGTTAACCTCCTGAACAATGTACATTGTATAATAAGGATCCTGGAAATTTGGACAGGCAGGAATAGAGGGAGACAGTAAGACATTACTTTTTACCAATATTAAAATGTATAAAAATTGTACAAAGTTTGTGACTGAGTAATATTTTCACAGACTATATACTCATTACATCAATAAAATGTCACCTTAGACCTCTTCAGCAGCAACAGTCAGTGTAGCAACTCAGAATATTTCGTCAAACATGGAAACCTTTAAGAAGTGAAAGGAGACAGAGAAAAAAGTTAGGAAAAAAAGGACATTTTATGGACATGCTCAAATATTCACAGTACTGGCATCTTTACAAAAATATTTGAATCGTGTAGTCTATGCAGTACTTACTTATTTGAACCCACGTCAAGGTTCCAAAAATGAGTGGCGATCTCCTATAAGAGACAGTGAGAGGTTAAGACTGGAAGAAAAACAGCTTATATATAGCTCAGTTTATACACAATACCTCATTCTCATATATTCCACCTAGTGTCTTATGCATTAAGATATGAACATGCATTAATTCTAATTAATTATTTAATCTATTCTTATCTAGTGCATTATATTGAGTGTTTTGATAACTTTATTTTACCTCATCAGGCTACAAAAGCAGCTTTCTTAACAGCTCACTTTTCTCAGCTACTCGGTCAATTACTATGTCGACATCCAATGACATGAGAATGTCCTTTTCGGTGGCCATCAGCATAAACATCTCCAGCTTGTTTGCGGACAGGCTGCTTCGGAGTTTGCTTTTAATGAACTTGAGTGTTGAGAATGTTCTTTCACAGGCCACCTGAGTCAGGGAGAGGGTCAGCAGATACTTGTATGCGAGCCCAAGGAGATGATAGGCATCTGATAACATGTTGAACCGCCTGAGAATTTGATAGCAACACAGAGGACAGTTTTTGCAAGAATCACAGCTTTTAGTCACAATTTCACATTCTTCTCCTTCTGCTGATCCACCCTCTGCTGTTCTGGACTTGTATTCATCCACATGGGATGTCTTAAGCCTGTCCCACTGTCCAGCAAAAACTTTCAGTTCTGACTGAAGATTGATTACTGTAGCCCTGCTGTCAAATTTGAGGAGACATGTGCTGATGTTTTGAAGTGCATTACTAGGAAGAGACATAGTTCTGATCTGATCAAACTTCCTGGGGTCCAGCCATGCCAAATCAGCAAGGAGAGGGCCATGTGCAACAAATCGTCTGTGGATTGCCTCAATAACTGTGTCCAGGATGGGATTGTGCACTTTCACCTCATATACTTTCTCAGCATTGATATGTATCTCATCCTCAGGCATCTCTCCAGCCCTGCATTTTCTCTTCTTGGCTCTCTTCTCAGGTAGTGCAGCCTCCACTTCCATGTCAATGTTGTCCACCCTCTCCTCCAGTTTCTCATTTGTCCATTTCACAAATGTGTCTGCAGCTGCCTTTACAGCTGCAAAGTCTCTGGCGATGCTTTTGAGGCTCTCTTGCGTGGCAGTCACCATATGATGGGCAGAGAGGATGTCCATACCCTTTGACTGGAGGTACTTGGACAGGGGAGTTGTTTGCTCAAACACTCTAAGGAAAATCTGTGCTGTTAACACAGTTTCGTGTTTCAAGAGACACTCTTTAAAGCCTCGTGCTTTGGCACGAACAGCTGGCTTTTCCTTTTCTCTTTTTTCAATGGCATCCAGTGTGAGCACTGCATCAATGAAGAGGCCATCCTCTGGTTTTCCGAAATGTCCAAATATTTTTTGAAGAGCATCATGCTTGGCCCACCACCGTGTCTCTCCAATTGGACTGAGGCGCCTGTGTCTTGTCTCCTCATGGGTTTGTTTTTCCCACAGATTAACCTTGTGATAGGACTCCTTGATGAACACAGCTATGTCATTAAGAAGACTGAAGACAGATCCACTTTCAATGACACTTTGTGTTGTGCTAGCTAGCACAAGATTAAGTACATGTGCATAGCACCACACATGCACATGAGTTGGAGACTGAGAGGTCATCAGAGCTGAAAAACCTTTGTACTGACCCTGCATATTTGAAGCCCCATCTGTTGCATTCCCGATGCACATGGCCTTGTCCAGATTCAGATGCTCTAAAACTTCTGAGAGCAAGTCCACAAAGAACTGCCCTGTGGAGGCTTCGCACCTCACCATGGCAACAAGCCTCTCCTGCACAGCCTCTGTGACATACCTAAGGATTACTGAACACTGATCATAACCTGTTATGTCCTGAGTTGTGTCTAGCTGAACAGAAAGCATTACAGCTTTCTGGACATCACTAGAGATGCTCTCTTGAATGAAGTGCCCAAGTGCATCAATCACAGAGTTAACTGTTGTTTTGGAGAGTAGGGTGATAAGAGACCCTCTACCTCTTGATGGACTGATGCAACCTCCTGCTTTTCTCCACACAGTCATTCAAATGTTCTTTAAGGCACACATCATATTTTCCTAATAAAACAATCAGTTCCAAAAAGTTACCATGATCGATAGTGTTATCATACAAAGTGTATGCAGCCTCATTCTTGACCTGCCTATAGCTCAGCCCCCTCTTCCCAAGTACTTTGACCACATCCACTACTCGCTCCAAAACTTGACGCCTCTTTTTTATTTGTTCCCTATGGGATGACATTTGACTGCCAGCAAACAAGCTGCTGATGTTGCTTTTTGAGCACCTTAAGAAAAAAGCTTCAGCACAGGTCTGGTGTGCAGTGCTATTTTCATGCTCCTCTGTGCGCAGATGTACATGTCTCCAATCACTCACTATCATGCCTGTAATGAAGGCACTGGTATCAGTCCTCCTTCCAAATGCCAGACACACAAAGCAGAACAATAAATGGCGTTCTTTGCAATAGGTGAGCCACTTCCTCCTAATACCATCTTTACAGGTGAACACCCTTGTCACGACTGCACTGCTGGTGTTCTGCTGTGGGTGGTGATCTAAGAATGCCTGTAATATGGCAGGCTCAGGGCGAGCAAAGTAGTCTATGCCCTGACTCTCTGTCTCCTGCTCTTCCATCTCTCTCCATTGTTCTTCAATCTCTCTGTCCTGATCTTCCATCTCTCTCACGTCTGTCTCCTCTCTCTCACACTGCTTCACTGGGGAAAGTGGATCAACCTGGTGTAACATATCAAAATTGACACAATTTGTTGAGGTTTTGAAGAGTTCAGATAACAAGGAAACAAAAAGCTGCATTACTATAACCTTCAATATAATGGCCAAATTACTGTTCAGTAAAAAGCAAACATAAACCAGGTGAAAAAATAATGTAACAAATGCAATCTATTTATCTTTACTGTTTTCAAGTACAATACGGTGGTGCCATACGATAATTAATCATCATGCCTTATCATAGTTACAAACTCAAGGTTCAGGAATTAGCAATAGCCCATGAGAACATTTTACCAAAAAGTATTTTAAATTAGGTCTGCAATTAACAATTATTATAATTTATTAGTCGTTTGATTATTGTTTGCAAAAACATTTAATTTTGACCTCTTCATTTCAAAATAAAAAAAATTGGACTGACAGAGCAAATTGCACAAAAACAGGTTGCTGTTTGAAAATTCTGTTACTATAATATTAATTTGTAATGACTAAGTAAGTAAATATTTGTCTTAGCCTCAGTAAAAAAAGGAATTAACATAAAAATATACAAAAATGTGTGCTATCTTGAAAGTCTCTTCATGTTTTCTCTCCATGAGCTTTGTGAAATGTGTCTTTGAGGGAAGAGCGTAACCTGAAATAAAAATATGAACTATTATAGTGAAGTCGTTATCTTTGACAATGGACACTCGTGTCGGTGACGATCATGTTAAGAAGACTTTCAGTCAAGACAGCTGCTAATTACAAGAATTCAATAAATGCCTTGTTTTATTTGCAGTATTAGGTTAAGAGAAGTGTCTTAACTCAGACATTGTCAGTAAGTTAAAACTTCAAGCTTAATCAATAAATTTATACCAACATAAATCGCCTGACACAACAAATCCATGATGAAATTTGTTGCCAAGATTTTTAATAATCTTTATTGATTTTATTGATTAGTCATTGCAGCCCTATTTTAAATTGAATGGTAACATGCCCAAATGAAAAAATAAAGGTAATTACAAGAGGCCTTTCCAGAACTTTGATGCTCGGGCCCAGTTCATTTCCAGAAGAGGTTGCTGTTAGGATAAAAAGATATATATATATATATATATATATATATATATATATATATATATATATATATATATATATATATATATATATATATATATATATATATATATATATATATATATATATATATATATATATATATATATATATATATATATATATATATATATATATATATATATATATATATATATATATATATATATATATATATATATATATATATATATATATATATATATATATATATATATATATACTATATATATATATATATATATATATATATATATATATTAGGGATGTGCCGATCAGGTTTTTTGAAACCGATACCGATACCGATCACCTATGTGTGACGATCACCGATACCGATCACAATTACCGATTGCCTATATGTGAGCCGATCACATTCACCGATCAGATGGATTGCCTGTAACTTATGAGTGCTGCTTCTGGCTACAAGATCTGAAAAGTTTTCAGATCTTGTAGCCAGAAGCAGCACTCATGTTCTTTTCAGAACCATAAAATCACCATAATTCAGACAAAAACATATTTTTACTCATTTATTTCAGAGAACAAAGTAAATAAAAGTAATTATCAACTGCATTATCAAAGAAAAATGTTTACCTTACTAACTTTCAATTAAAAAAAAGAGGTTTTTTATTGTTTTTAAAAAAAAACACATCTATTACTTCATATAAAAAACTAAAATACCCCATTTGCTACTTAAAGCTGCACTGTTGGCTGTTTTTACAAATGGCTTTATAAATACGTAAAGTATCATTATTATTATTTTTTTTTAAATAATTTCGTGCTTTTTTGAACAACTTCCTGCGGGAACCAGGAACCGGAGTTGGTGGCGGTAATGCACCACATGTTGTTTGCCAACCGCCATTAAAAACCAAGTAGAAGAAGAAGAAGAACCAGGAAATACCGCCTCCGCCATTTTACATTCATTAGTTCCACACTCGGCAGTCGGCTTTTGGAGGACTGTTTCTCCCATAAGAGGATGCCTCATTCGGATAAATTAACTGGAAACACTCCCTGATCTCTGTGAATGTCTCAGGACTGGAGCAGCAGCCGCGATCGCTCCGCCGAGCGCTCCCACAGCGCCGCGCGAGACCAGCAGCTCATGGTATGAGCTAAGGCTAACATGCTAAACCGGACCCCAGAGCTGCAGATTCGACAGCCGGCTTTGTGCGATCAGAGGTTCCTGGAGCTCGCCTCGATGTCGGACTGGAAGCAGAAGATATCGGGGGACACCCAGCTAACTTGGAATAACAAAGCCGACAGCCTTTTTGAAGCCGCAGCTAAACTGGACTGCCCGTAACTGCGCGGACTCGGTGGGGCTACTCGGTGGGGCTACATGCTAACAGGTGTTGCTAATGGCGGCGCTGGCAGACGGCTTTTGGTAAGTTATTAAAACGTATTAAAACATTTTAATGACGAATTAGGTTTGTTGTGTTGAAGGACTTCGTCGAAATTCCTCCACGAGGTACTTTTTCGTCGCACGTTTTGCAGTTAGCAAACTTAGCATCACAGGCTCTGTGATCGGTAATTGAAGGCAAAAGCCGATCACATCCGCTTTAATGATTATCGGTGCCGATTAGAGCTGTCATCGGGCCGGAAATCCACGGCCCTACCCTACCCGAGCCCTTAGTTTAATTACCCAAGCCCGAGGGAGCCCGCTGATTTCCTAGAAATCACCGCCCGACCCGACCCTACCCGATTAAAAAAAAAAAAAAACACTACGTTTATTTATTAAGCTTTTACTGCGTTCTCCCACTCAGCAAAAGAACTTGATGTTGTTCTTCTGTGTTTTGATGGAGGAGGTGTGAGCGCGCTGCTCGCAGTGACTTTTGAAGCTTCAGGAATGTCAGGAATGCGGCAACTTGTTCCGCCGCAGAGAGAGCAGTGTGCGGACGTGAGCGTGCACCTGACGCACGTCAGCTGGTGACATAATTTTGAGCTTGTTAAAGTTAGGCCACAGAAATAATGCAACTCTGTGCAAGTCGTGGATAATAATTTTGCGCTCCAGCACTTCTGCATGTCGCGCAGAAACACCTGCTGCGGAGAGTCTGTGTGTGAGGAGTGAGGACTGGCAGTGTTGCTTCAGTTTCTCATTCCAGAGACAAACCAGGTTGGTGGGATATTTGTCACCCTCCAGTTCTCTCTGTGCACGGTAAAATGGTTCGAGAAATGTCACTAAAAAGTCCAGCATGTCGGGGGAGACGCTGTCCAGGCGCCTTATATTCTTTACAAGCAGATTAAAACAATTTTATATTGTGTGCATTTTTATTTAGTTTTGTTTGTGCTGTATGATTAAAAAAAACCACATCAAAGCCCGAGCCCGACCCGCGGCCCGCCAATCAAACGCAAAAATATGGCCCTACCCTACCCGAAGTCGGGTAGGGCTCGGGTAGGGTCGGGCTCGGGCAAAGAAACGACACCTCTATGCCGATCGATCGGTGACCGATCGATCGGCACATCCCTAATATATATATATATATATATATATATATATATATATATATATATATATATATATATATATATATATATATAAGATATTTATGTATAAAGACAAATACAATAAATTAGTGGTTTTAAACTTCATGCAACTTTTATGTTAATGAGCAGCATCACATTCCCTGGCAAATACTAATTTGATCTAATCTAAATTATATCTGCAAGTGTGGTTTTACGTCAACATTTTTGCTATGTTGAGCGTTAGCTGTTTCTTAGTAAAAAAGGCTACATCATAGTGCACATATATAAATTAATAAACAGAAGAAATATGTAACTACTACTTCATCAGACTGAAGAAGTCTCTTGGAGGAGAGACGGAACGTTTCACTAAAGAAGAACCCGTCCAGAGGACTTAATTATTTTTTTCTTTTTTGATGTAACTACATAACTAATAAAGACAATATTTAAATTAAATAAAGTTACTCAATCACTAAGATCACTATCACTAGCTACTACAGCATAGAAACTAAATTTTTAAACAGTCTACATGTGTGAAAAATTAGCAAGCAGAAAAACCACCAAAACTTGATTCATATCTGATTAGGGTGACCAGATCCCAAAAACTCTAGTGTGGGACAAAAAAAAGATGTTAAGTTACGTTAAGTTACACAAGATCATTCTCAAATATTTTTTACTGCTTCATATTGTGTTTTGCTTCAGGAAGAACAGAAAGAAAACATGTTTTTCTGAGAATCTACTTTTACTGACCTAACCCATTTCCCAGTCTTTGTTTTGCTGTATGCAAAGCATTGTCGTTTTTTTATTTATTATAAGCATACGAATAAATCAAATACATTTTCTTGTGCTGTGTTTATTTATTTTTCGTCATAGTGTAGGCGGCGGCGAGCAGGACCCGGTGCTGCGCATTCTCTGCCTTATTCGCCTTCTCTCAGACTCCCACCCAGCCCAGAAGACAGACAGAGAGACAAAATAAGGCATTATTCAACGGGTGCAAATTGCAACCATTAAATAATGTCTGTTGTTTTCTCCCCTTTTTTGGCATTTTGTAATTTGACCAGTGTCAAATGTGTGAGTTTTACAGCGGGACGCGGGCGCCGGGAGATATAGGCTAGGCTAGGCCTAAGTAAAAAAAAAAAAAAAAAAGCGAGAGAGAGAAACGGACAGTCCTGTAATGGGGGCATCTGGTCACCCTGTATTAGACTCAGAGTCATGTGTATTTCATCACTTCTTACCTGAAGTTGAGTATTTCCCACGCTCGCATCGGCATCTGCGGCTGCCGCGGGTCTCCCGCTCTCCTGTCGCCATTTCTCGGCCTCATCCACCTGCAGACCTCCGCTGTCGGCACCTGTGGCTGCTGCTGCTGAGGTGGCCGCTCCACAGCCACCAGCAAACATCTGGGTTATTTTTATACATTTTGCAGCATCTGCCTGAAGGGCTTGTCTCTTTTTAATCCTATTTTTTTTGGCGCCTCCTTTTCGTTTTTTGCTGCTCTCCATGTCGTCTTCTCCTCTCTGTGTATGACTGATTGATTGGTCTAAAGGGGAGGGGCTGGTCGGGCCGCCAAAGAGTGCTGAGAGATTTCATTGGATTAGCTCGATGTCGTTCAAGAAAATCAACCAATCGGCCGTCGCAATTGACAAAAAAATAGCTATAATTTATTTTTTTGGTTCATGACAGGACCGCCCGGGCGGCCCAATAATCACCGACGGCCCAGCGGGCATTTGCCCGGTATGCCCGATGGCCAGTCCAGCACTGGATGGCCCCCAAACAAACTCTGCTATGTCCGTTACCTTAGCGACGGACAATGCGTGCAGCCGTAGCTGCACAGTGGACAGCCATCTGCCCGACGCATACTCCTCCAACACCCACGTCTTCACCCGTTCCTCCAGCTCTGGCCACCGGGCCTTACACCCGTGGTTTGCCCTCTTTGACCGCTTCATGGCGGTGAGCGAGCCCTCCGCCTTCCTCCAGTCACAGACAAGCTTCTCACTTACGTCGAAATGACGGTGGGTTGCACGGTTCCCGTGTTCTACAGCATATTTTTTTACCTGCAGCTTAAAATCTGCAGAATACGACTTTCTCTTAGGCAGCATTTTCAGCAAGAGAGAGAACAAAGAAAGTTCTCTCTCTTGCTGTTGTTCGCTGTTGATGTTGTCTTCTCTGTTCTCCTACTCACACTCACATATTTGGCGCGGGGTGATGGGATTTTGACAGCTCTGAATACACAAATAATAGGAAATGCCTACAGGTACGCCGGTACCGTCAACAGTCTAGAGGGCCCTTTAGCGTCAATAGCGGCCGAAACTGGTACTGCCTGCACCCCTAGCGGCTGAAAGTGGTACTACCTGCTCCCCTAGCGGCCAAAAGTGGTACTGCCTGCAGCCGAAAGTGGTACTGTCTGCGTCCCTAGCGGCCGAAAGTGGTACTGCACCATTTTTTGCCAAAATGAAAAACGGTCATATCTCAGCCAAAAATTGGTCTAAAAATATGGGGAAAAATCCATAAATATGTCGCTTCGCCCTATAAGTTGGAGGGCATTCAAATTAGGCAAAAAGGTTTGACTTATACACGGGAATATACAGTATTTATTACTGTATTGTAAAACAAACCTCTAAATATGCATCATTCACCACCAAAAGTTTACACTATAATTTGTTATAAATAAGCAAAATCAGTTGTTTTTATTGATAACAATTACAAGTTGTTAGTTTACTTTCAGACATTGACGAGTACAATTGAGGCAGATTGTCTCACAATGGCTATGGATGGATAAAAATTCAAACTTAGTTCATGTGAACACTACATGCTCTCGTCAATATTTAATTTATTTTTGTGCATTACTGATAAAACAGCTTGACAAATCTCAGGAAAAATCATGTAATATTGGATCATTTTCCTCGATAAATGACCAAGTATAATATTTTGTCTCATTTGTTTAACTGGGTTCTCTTTATCTACTTTTAGGACTTGTGTGAAAATCTGATGATGTTTTAGGTCATTTTTATGCAGAAATTTATAAAGTTTTAAAGGCTTCACAAACTTTCAAGCATCGCTGTATGTGTGAATTTAAAGTTATAATTGTGCCTGATGTTCACGTTTTCTGTGGTCCCTGCAGATGTTCAGCAGATGGTTCTGATTAAAGAAGCTCCTGAAGTACAGATGCTTGGGATGGATCAACAGGATCCAGAGACCCTCAACATAAAGGAGGAAGATGAGGAACTGTGGACCAGTCAAGAGGGAGAGCAGTTTTGTGTGAAAACAGAGACTGATGACCCCGGGTTTGCATTCACTGCTGTTCCTTTGAAGAGTGAGGAAGATGAAGAGAAACGTCTATTTTTACAGCTTCATCAGCACCAAGTAAAAGAGGAAGATCTTCCAACCAGCAGTTCAGCTGACCAGATGAAAGCATCAACTGGTGGAGAGGACTGTGGAGGAGCAGAGACTACCAGGAACCCAGATCTAAATACTTATGGAGATGATTGCAGCTCTTCAGAGACTGAAGTCAGTGAGGATGATGAAGGTGATGATGTGAATGACTCTGACTCTCAGCTAAAAGACTTATCAGACTCTGGGTCAGAACCTGAAGACGGTGACAAAGACTGGAAGAAGAGCAGAGCTCCTGAGTCAGGCGTAAACACTGTCAACAAATCTTGCAGCTTCACTGAGCACGGGAAACAATTTCACAAGACAAGTCAGTCAGTGATGTCTTCAAGTTGTTTGGTTGTCAAGGAATGTGTTGAAGTGAAGAAAACTGGAGGCTCAGTCGAGAAAAGACAGTCAAGACAGACCTCATTTAGTTGTAAAGACTGTGGAAAAAGATTTAACAGAAAGGGTGATCTAAACAGACACATGATAGTTCACACAGGACAGAAAGCATTTGCTTGTGATCTTTGTGGACAAAGGTTTGGACGGAAGTCAACTTTAAACACACACATGATAGTTCACACAGGACAGAAAGCATTTGCTTGTGATCTTTGTGGACAAAGGTTTGGACAGAAGTCAACTTTAAACACACACATGATAGTTCACACAGGACAGAAAGCATTTGCTTGTGATCTTTGTGGACAAAGGTTTGGACAGAAGTCAACTTTAAACACACACATGATAGTTCACACAGGACAGAAAGCATTTGCTTGTGATCTTTGTGGACAAAGGTTTGGACAGAAGTCAATTTAAACAAACACATGATAGTTCACACAGGACAGAAAGCATTTGCTTGTGATCTTTGTGGACAAAGGTTTGGACAGAAGTCAACTTTAAACACACACATGATAGTTCACACAGGACAGAAAGCATTTGCTTGTGATCTTTGTGGACAAAGGTTTGGACGGAAGTCATTTAAACACACACATGATAGTTCACACAGGACAGAAAGCATTTGCTTGTGATCTTTGTGGACAAAGGTTTGGACAGAAGTCATTTAAACACACACATGATAGTTCACACAGGACAGAAAGCATTTGTTTGTGATCTTTGTGGACAAAGGTTTGGACATAAGTCAAATTTAAACAAACACATGATAGTTCACACAGGACAGAAAGCATTTGCTTGTGATCTTTGTGGACAAAGGTTTGGACAGAAGTCAACTTTAAACAAACACATGATAGTTCACACAGGACAGAAAGCATTTGTTTGTGATCTTTGTGGACTAAGGTTTGGACATAAGTCAATTTAAACAAACACATGATAGTTCACACAGGACAGAAAGCATTTGCTTGTGATCTTTGTGGGCAAAGGTTTGGACAGAAGTCAGATTTAAACAA
>JBBPBX010044220.1:0-10493 GCA_038048925.1 Garcialebias charrua | reverse complement strand
ATATATATATATATATATATATATATATGTATATATATGTATATATATATATATATATATATATATATATATATATGTATATATATTATATATATATATATATATATATATATATATATATATATATATATATATATATATACTAGCTTTGCTGTAAAACTGCTTTACAAATACTGATCAATTTCTTTTTTTAAATTGCAGGTTAGCTGGGTGGGTCTGTCCTCGAGATGTGTTAAAGCGCCATCTAGTGGTAGGTGTAATACTTTTGCCTTTTTGATTGTTCATGGAAAATCTACTGTTGTTGTCATCATTCTTTAGTTTGTAGACAGGTCTCTCTTGTAAATGAGTCCTCGAGGCTCAATGAGATTAACCTGCATAAATCAAGATTGAATGAATGAATATGGATGCATTTAATAAAGTGCTCTTATTGACCTTGTGTTTTCTGTTTTACGTTGAAGCGTTTGAATTCATGGCAGTCTGTTGGTCGCTCCATTTTGAATGATGAAGAATGAGGTGTTGCCAGCCTGCCAGACCGACACATAGACAAGACACATGGAAAGTTTATCCACCTGAGAGCATATCGCAGAGTGCCCATGGGAAATGAGGCAGCCAAGAAGCACAAGAACAACTTTTATTTCAAATGAAACCCTTGCTTTTGTTTTCTTGTGTGTGTGTGTGTGTGTGCGTGCGTGCGTGCGTGCGTGTGTGTGTGAAATCTTAAAAGTCATGGTCAGTTTTTTTTATGTCTTGATATGTTTGCATTAGTATTTGTTATGAATATACATACCACTGTGTACTGTATTTACTAGACTGTTTCATAAACTGTTATATTATACTGATTTTTCATAGTTCTTATTGAAATGGTTTACTGGTCCAGCTTGTGATTTGTATAGCAGATTTAAAACAAATGTACGGTACATAAAGTGCTTCAGATATTACAAATAAAAAAACAAATAACCACTGATAGATAGTTTTATTTGTCCCCGTAGGGAAATTAGTTTGCAACATTGTCAGCAGGCATTGACATAAAGGACATACTTATACAAACATGACATTAACATCCATCATTATAGCAAAGACGTTTGAGCTCAGTAATTCATGATATGTTTGTATTATTTAATGATTTAATTGCTTGTATTGGAAACATATGTTAAGATAGTTATTTTACATGAATGCCAAACCTATATTTACAGTATATCAAATTTGCATAAATGAATAAAGAAAAATCCGTAAATATTTGAGTGACATCTGTCACGTATTGGCGTGAATCTAAACCAACCATACGTGAAAGATGCGGAAAGTTTCCAAAGAGATCTAAAGCAGGAATCCCGAGGGATAAAAGCCACATTTTACAGGATCTGCAGCAGATAAAAATCCGGAAATATTCGAGAGACATCTGTCAGGTATGGGCGTGAATTTAAACCAACCATACGTGAAAGATGCGGAAAGTTTCCAAGGAGATCTAATGCAGGAATCCCGAGGGATAAAAGCCACATTTTACCGGATCTGCGGCAGATAAAAATCCGGAGATATTCGAGAGACATCTGTCAGGTATGGGCGTGAATTTAAACCAACCATACGTGAAAGATGCGGAAAGTTTCCAAGGAGATCTAAAGCAGGAATCCCGAGGGATAAAAGCCACATTTTACAGGATCTGCGGCAGATAAAAATCCGGAAATATTCGAGAGACATCTGTCAGGTATGGGCGTGAATTTAAACCAACCATACGTGAAAGATGCGGAAAGTTTCCAAAGAGATCTAATGCAGGAATCCCGAGGGATAAAAGCCACATTTTACAGGATCTGCGGCAGATAAAAATCCGGAAATATTCGAGAGACATCTGTCAGGTATGGGCGTGAATTTAAACCAACCATACGTGAAAGATGCGGAAAGTTTCCAAGGAGATCTAAAGCAGGAATCCCGAGGGATAAAAGCCACATTTTACAGGATCTGCGGCAGATAAAAATCCGGAAATATTCGAGAGACATCTGTCAGGTATGGGCGTGAATTTAAACCAACCATACGTGAAAGATGCGGAAAGTTTCCAAAGAGATCTAATGCAGGAATCCCGAGGGATAAAAGCCACATTTTACAGGATCTGCGGCAGATAAAAATCCGGAAATATTCGAGAGACATCTGTCAGGTATGGGCGTGAATTTAAACCAACCATACGTGTAAGATGCGGAAAGTTTCCAAAGAGATCTAATGCAGGAATCCCGAGGGATAAAAGCCACATTTTACAGGATCTGCGGCAGATAAAAATCCGGAAATATTCGAGTGACATCTGTCAGGTATGGGCGTGAATTTAAACCAACCATACGTGTAAGATGCGGAAAGTTTCCAAGGAGATCTAATGCAGGAATCCCGAGGTATCACATACACTCATATTTTCAAGATCCTTGACAGATAAAAATCCATAAATATCCGAGAGACATCTGTCACGTATGGGCGCGAACCTAAACCAACCATACGTGTAAAATGCGGAAAGTTTCCAAAAAGATGTAAAGCAGCAATCCCGAGGAATAACAGCCACATTTGTTCTGGATCTGCGGGAGATATAAGTATCCGGATTTTGGGATTTTTTAAGGATCATTGCGGGCCGTTTACAGGAATATCCGGAAACCGGATCTGCCGGGGATGCGATACGGAAATCCCCGGAAATTGTCCGTATATGTGAAAGATACGGAGATATACGAGATCAGATACTTCCGTATATCTATGGTTTTAGTGCAGTGTGGACTCACGAGGTAGCTTGGCGAACTCAGCTTTATTGAACTGCTAATAGCACGACATGTTAACGTCTTGTCAGGCTCAGTTCACAACTAAACACACACCTTGCGCATGCTCAGTCTATACTAGCTACGGCAACCCAACTAGGACATATCACCACATCTCCCCCTTTTAGCAGGAAACACACATGTTTCTAAACTACCCTGTATATAACATCCGAACACTAGGACGTTGGGGTCGACTGCCCTCGGTCCACAGCAACGTAGGGATTATTCTGCCCTCGATAGTTGCTGTTCCTATTAATTCGGTGAACAACTAAATATTTTCCCGGTTACTATTTACCCACATCTATGTTTCAACTAAACATTTTTCCAGTTACTATTTACCCACATCTATGTTTCAACTAAACATTTTTCCAGTTACTATTTACCCACACGTCAGAACTCTATGTTTCACCCTTATACCTACAAACTACACAGGTCTATGTTTCACACTTATACATACAAACTACACAGGTCTATGTTTCACACTTATACATACAAACTACACAGGTCAACTTCACTTTATCCTTTTTTATTTTTTTTTATTTTATTTTTTGTCATTAAGTGTCTCGGTACCTTAGAGGGATTCTGATTACCCTTCCCCTGGAAGTCACCTGTAAACCTTCTGGAGTTGAGCGCTCCACCTCTGGACCCATGTGTCTCTGGTCAGGAGTTCTGGTCGCAGGATCAGCACCGTCTTCAGGTGGAAAGCTACTGTTCAGTGTCACTGGAGAATCAGGTGGTTGTAGCTGATCTGGTTGATCTGTGGGAAGTGGGACAGCTTGCAGATGTCTCCGGTTCCGTCTTAATACAGCTCCATTCTCCGTTTCCACCATATACGACCTTGGCTCATGGCATTTGCCGATGACCTTTGCTGGGGTTTTCCAACTCTTTTCACCATCCAGTTTTATCCTGACGTCTTGTCCTGGTTGTAGTGCAGGAAGTGGTTGTGCAGAATGATGGCGATCATGGAAGAACCTGTAGGTTTCCTTTGTCTGTCTGTCCTTTTGTTGAATCTCATGTCTGTCCACTGGAGCAGCTTTCAACTTGCTCTCCAGCACTGGAAGTGTGGTTCTGATTTCTCTTCCCGTCATCAGTAGTGCAGGGCTCACACCTGTAGCAGCACTAGGTGTTGCTCTGTAGCACATCAGGGCCAGATGGGGGTCAGGCTGCTTCAAAATGTTCTTTGCAGTCTGAACCGCTCGTTCGGCAGCACCGTTCGCCTGAGGGTAGTGGGGGCTGGAAGTTGCGTGCACAAATCCATACTCTCTGGAAAAGTCCTGGAAGTCACTGGATGTAAATTGAGTTGCATTATCACTCACCAGTTCCAGTGGAATTCCCCACCTCACGAACATGCTCTTGAGTCGACTTATGACTTCACGACTCGATGTGGAAGACAAACGAACTATTTCAATGTCTCTGGAATAATAGTCCGTTACAATGAGATAATTCTTACTCTCATGCTCGCACAGATCTGCTGCTATGCGCTGCCAGGGCCCCCCTGGTAGAGTAGAAGTCAGGAGAGGTTCGTGCCTCTGTGTTGGTTTGTGTTCGATGCAGAATTTACATGTTGACACAGTCTGTTTAATCTCAGCACTGATGCCCGGCCACCACACTGCCATCCTGGCACGTGCTCGGCACCGTGTTAGTCCTTGATGTCCTTTGTGTATCTCTGACAGCACCTCAGCTCTCTGCGCAGAAGGAATGACCAGCCGGTCCTCGAATAACACCAAACCATCAGCTTCTGAGAGATGTGCTCGTGCTGAATGGTAACGATGAAGAGATGAGTTCATCGCTGTTCTTGGCGGCCATCCGTTCCTGATGAACTTTATAATCTGCTGCAGTTCGTGATCGTGCTAGTTGCCTCTCGGATCCTTGAGAGTCTTTGGGATGAGACTGGTGCATTCACCAAAACTGATTCAACATGTGCCTGTACAATGTGATCTGTAGTCTCATCACTCACATGTCTCTGTGGCCTCTGAAGAGTCCTGAACTCTTATAGACGTGCTCCAAGGAGAGAGAGAGAGAGTATTCGTATAAAAAAGAATTTATTATGACAGGCATAAGGGTTACAATTTATTCAGAGTACAGACATAAAATACATTTATATAAGAGATAAGATAAGGGAGATAAGAGATTTATTTATTAACATTGCACCGTAATACAACGTGATTATGTAGCACAGTCGTCCGGAAGAGGGAAGAGTATGCAAGCTGCAGCATTTCCAAACACATTACATGTTCTTCTGCGCAGCCGCGCTCATCCGTCTCCGGATGAAGGTCAAACAGATATGGAAAAAGGAAAAACACAATAGGTATCATTTGTGATATTCAAAAAAAGAATCTATCAAAGATTGCCTTAAGACACTCTATGATAAAGTCCCAAAAACTCTATCAGCATAAGCACAGCCAGACAAGACATTGTTGCAGATTTGACGACATGCAAGGAGATCAAAGAGTCTGTGAGCAGCACTTCAGATAACACAGTTCAGCAGATGTTAAGCTCGGCGCCTCTGAGCACACTCCCAGGGACCTCTGGGGAGGGAGGGGGAGGGGGTCAGCAGTGTCTCTCAGCTTCACTCCAGGAGAATAGTTCCCAACAGCCTTCTTCTTTTCCAAGGTCGCGCAGAAACTAGATTAGATAGTTCTTTTGTTTATCTTCAATCCAGGCCACAGTGTTCTTTTTGACTGCAGCCTTCCAGAGTCCAGGTGCTGTTCAGGTCCAAAATCGCCGAATCAAATGAGTTTCCGAGGCTACAAACCTCCATCCGTGCCCTGATTAACGCCGGGCGGCTGTAAACGAGTTCCAAAGCGCACCGCAGGTCCACGGTGGTCTACCGCTCCCATTGTGCGGTTCAGCTCGTACAACAGCTGGGTTGAGGAGCTCACAGCCCGGATCAGAGACTCTTGCTGATCAGGAAGTTTGGCCAGTGCGCCGATAGCTGCCGAAATCTTCCTGAACTTCCAGTAACAGACAGCTCCGCTCACGCCAAAAAACAGAGCAGCTGCTACTAATATCCCAATAATCCACAAATCTTCCACGTCTTCGACAGACAAGACGGTCAAACACATGGGTTGCCACTGTCCCCAGGAGTCCATCATGTATCCGACAGCGTGCGTGTCAGAGGGGCAGGCCGCTTCTCCTGGCCCGGTCCGCTTCGTGGAAAAAATCTTATCCATAGATGAAACAGCCCAATTTATTAACTCCATCGCAAATTGGTTCGAGTGAGCGCTGAAGAGTCACAGACGAGACAAAAAGCAAGCAGGGAGGAGGAAAACTTAGGGAGGGAAGGAGCAAAAAGATATGCGACTTGCTTTGTCGAGAGCCGGAAGAGGAATATATATATATGCATATAAATGGGAGCAGAATATACAGAACCTTCCTCCGTGGTGTTCCCTCAAAAGTGCTCAACTCCGTGATAGTGTGTTCTTCTGATATTTGCATCTTGTCGTGTTCCAATTGGATGTTTCAAGAATAGACTGTCTGCTTCTAGCTCGTTACCATGGTGTTCAAGGTTGCTGCACTGACCTTGTCTTGTGCAGTTTGAAAACTCTTAGTTCGCTGTGTTATTAGTAGAATTTTAGCAGACTGTGGGCAACTACACTAATTGATTGCTAATGATTTCTAGCTGTGTGTGTGTCATTAATCTAATATGTAAATGTGTCTCTATATGTGAGCTCTAATATGTATGAAGACTCAGTTCATGCTGTGTTCTCTTAAAGTTATAATTAGTGTCATACGTTGTTTCACAGAGTGTATCTGTAATGTTACGTGTCAACCAGAAGTAGTAAATGTATTACCTGCACTGGATGAAAAGAAACTTACTTGATTTAGTTTATGGTTATATGAACATTTGGGCTCCTAAGCTAAATGAAATAGTAAACCATGTAATTCGTGTTTGTCTAAAGTCCAGAGAGAATAGTTTAATCAAACAGTAACATTTCCTGAGCATATGAAATCAGTAAAAGGTATATAACACAGTGTCATAACCCTTCATTCCCTCTCTTGACCAATCCAAGATAGGTCAAAACAACCTGTAGGACTCCATCCGGAACCCCCAAAAGAGACCCCAAACCAACACCTAAAAACCTATAAAACACAGCCACAAACACCCCATCTGACACCAGAAACAAACACCACTAAAATACAAAAAATACAACCACCACATCCTAACCCAACCTCCATCTGACTCCAAAAACGCTAAAACATAAAGCACCCGAAAAATCTACAACACACTACAATATCTAAACCCCCAAGCAAACTCACGACCAGCCCCGGGAGCAGAGTAAGACACCTGCGACCCCACCACCCTCTCTTGGCCCGCATGTGGTCCCCCAGTCTGCCCCGACACTCACACGCTGACACTCATCCTCAGACCTGTAGGTGATGCAATTGAAGGGTGAAAAGTCAAAAGAAAAAGAAGAATCAACCCTAAAAAAAAAATAGTAAAGAATGAGATTAAACCTGAAAGCCCCTCCACAGTAAATTAAAAATAAAGCAAACCCTCAAAGCTGTAAAATACAGTAAAAGCAGACTCTGCCCCTAACCATCCTTGAGCCTAAGATGTATTGAAGTTACCCAAAAAGCATAAAACTCATCAAAGCTGAAGAAAATATGAATAGTCCTAAATAGTAAAAGCTGGGATCAACTTCAAAGCGCAAGAAGTAAACCAAAAAGTTTAAAGATTATAAACAGCCCGTACAATTCACCACAACCAGACCACTCTCAAATCTTGGGAACATCCCCCATGTCCCTCAGATGGATGACGGACGACCTCTAGGATGACCTGGCATAACACAGCAAAACATTAACAGAAGAATGATTGAAGCCATCAGCCTCACCATCACACACCCTGTTATGTCCATTAGCCATGATGAACAGTCGTGAACAGATTTGAATGAACCCCAAAATCAGTATGCAGTTGAAAAATGGGAAACCTGAAACGGTAATGAAATGCAAGGAAAATCATTGTTAAAAGTTCAAACACATTAATGCAACCCATCCATCCATCCATCCATCCATCCATCTTCTTCCGCTTATCCGGGGTCGGGTCGCGGGGGTAGCAGCCTAAGTAGGGAGGCCCAGACTTCCCTCTCCCCAGCCACTTGGAGCAGCTCCTCCGGGGAATCCCAAGGCATTCCCAGGCCAGCCGAGAAACATAGTCCCTCCAGCGTGTCCTGGGTCTTCCTCTGGGTCTCCTCCCGGTGGGACATGCCCGGAACACCTCACCAGGGAGGCGTCCAGGAGGCATCCTAACCAGATGCAACCCAATACACTCAAAATTTACAAAATCTTCTTTCTCCTTTTTCTTTTTTTTTTTACATAGTAATCACTGGATCCGGACCTGCAACGGAAAGTTAACACACCATACTCATAATGAACTTTGAAACCAGATTGAAACCCTATACCTTGAAATTGAGAAAACCCTTAAACGTTTTATTGTTCAAACCTTAAATTGTAAAATGTGAATCAAATTTCAACCCGTCCACCGTAAAGGTAAAACCTGAAAGTGAAGAATGTAACCCAATCCCTTAAAAATTAGACCTGGCTGTAAGTAAAACTATGTGTTGATGTGTTCTGAACTTGACCTCTAACCTTATGAAAGTAGGAAAAATGTTGAATGTGAATGAAAGTTAAAATATAGCAGCAAATCGTTAACCCCCTAAATCAACTCCAAGTTCTTAAAAGGTAAGACTAAGATTAATAATCAGGGTTAATTGCTAAAATGTAATTTTAAATGTATGATCCTTAAACTGTGAGATTTAAAGTTTAAATTTAACTGATTTACCGGTACCCCAAATACTGATGCTTTTAAGAATTCAAGAGAGCAGAAACACCTTTACAATTTAAAACACTGTTCTAGTCCTTTTGATTTAATAAAAAAAAAAACACACTCAGTTTTGTTCTTCTCAGATCTTGCTGAATGCCGCCCTCCTTAAACGGCAGCTGAGATGTTGACACGTCACCAACCCTTTTTGGGCTGCAGATTGCTCAAGATTATAAACCAGCTGGTACTTTGTTCACTTTCCCCGATCCACTGGCAAGCAAACTGCCCCAACCCAACAGGATGGATAATCTTCCCTCCTTGGCTCCTCTTGCTGCGCAGAGTGATGGATGCCTCCACCTGCGACACTCTGCACGACCACTGTAGCCCCCTTCCCTCAGAAGGCTACAACTAGGGATGGGAATTGATAAGAAATTATCAATATCGATGCCTTTATCCATGTCATTTATCGATTCGATTCCTTATCAATTCTGTTATCAATTCTCATTTGGGTAATAAAATATAGTAAACCATTTGTGTTCATAAAGAATTTATTTATGGATTTTTTCCCATATTTTTAGACTCATTTTTCGCTCTGATTCTTCGTTTTTCATTTTTGGCGAAAATGGTGCAGTACCAGTTTCGGCCGCTTTAGAGGCGCTGTAGGCAGCAGCCAGCAGAGGACTCAGAGAGTGAAGAGGAAGAGGGACCACTTCCAGAAGTTTATACCACTCATAAACCACACCGCGGATTTTTAAATCCAGCTGATTTCACATTTGGTTCAGCTCAGGAGCCCGTCTGCTATAGTGAGGTAAGAAATATATTTTTAAGCGTTTATTTAGCTAAATTTAAAGAAACAAAGCGTCCGGTTTGACCCGCCTGGCGCCTGCATAAAAATCAGCGAACTTTTTTTTTAAAATCCAGCTTATTTGAACATTTCGTTAAACTCAAGAGTACGTCTACTATTAAGTCAGCTAAGAAATATATTTTTTAAGCGTTTATTTAGCTAAATTTAAAGAAAGAAAGCGTCCGGTTTGACCCGCCTGGCGCCTGCCTAAAATTCCGCGAACTTTTTTTTTTTTAAATCCAGCTGATTTGAACATTTCGTTAAGCTCAGAAGGACGTCTGCTATGAAGTCAGCTAAGAAATATTTATTTAGACACCACCACGCCACCACCACTCGGGCGCGGCGCATGTCTGTGATGTCAGCGCTTAAACACGTCACCACCAGGAGTCTGCAGAACCGATAAGCTGAATCGTTAAGACAAGCATCCTACAATTCCATGGAATTGGACTTTTAAGAACCGGTTCTCTAACAGAACCGGTTCTCGGTTCCCATCCCTAGCTACAACATAGAAATTTCAGGATGCTTTTTCTCAAGACACAGATCACCTCATCAGGACCAGATCACTTCCACAGAAAACTGCATGCCCAAAACACTGAATGACGTGTCTTCCACGTTTCACTTCCTCCACAGGAAGTAAGAAAGGAGAACCCCAAACGACACTGGATCACTTCAGGGATGAAGATGCACCGCTGGATCAAGGATGAAGAACCTGCACCACTCGACGTGCACCCAACCTGCTCCAGATGCAATGGGGAGCACTTTAGCCCTGATGCTCCACCAGGGCCGCCTCGAACGGGTTCAGAGGATGGTGGGACTCTTTGGCTGCAGCCCGTTCACTGAGATAATAATAATAATAATGAATTCAATTTATAACGCACTTTTCATTAATGAAAATCTCAAAGTGCTATGAGATGGAACCGTGTGGATCCCCTGGCATTACCACGCACTGTCTGGGATGTGCGTTCGGTGACCTCATATGGTCCGTACTGACCAGGACTGTCTGGTCTCGCCTCCTTTGGAGCCTGTTGAGAAACTCTAGACCACAAGCTTCGAATTGTTAGACTAAACATAGGGCCTTCTTGGTTTAACCCAATTCACTCCTCTAAGAGAT
>JBBPBX010044219.1:0-27553 GCA_038048925.1 Garcialebias charrua | reverse complement strand
AAAGGACTGCTGGCGTCACTATCAAAAAACTGTGAAAGATGCCAAAAGAAAATACCTGTCAAATGTGATTGCATCAAACAGTCACAGTCCTCATGTTCTGTTTAAAGTTATTGGTTCTGTTCTCAACGCACCACAAACAAACTGTATTGAACCTTCACCTGCTGCATGTGAAAACTTTCTAAATTTCTTTGTTGAGAAAGTCAATTCCACCAGAGCCCAGATCTCACCTTCTGCTCATGACCCCTCAGTCTCTGTGCCCTGCTCGGCTGTTTTTGACAGCTTTGAACCTGTGACTCTGTCGTCTCTGCAGGAGGTGGTCAGCCACTTGAAGCCAACAGGTTCACCAAGTGATGCTGTTCCTCCTCGTTTACTCAAAGAGGTTTTCATCACTGTAGGTCCTTCAGTCCTGGCTCTTCTGAACAGCAGTCTGTCCTCTGGTGTGGTCCCTGGACATTTTAAACATGCAGATGTCCAGCCTCTCATTAAGAAACCCACTCTTGACCCCTCTGTTCTTGCTAACTACAGGCCCATCTCCAAACTGCCATTTCTTTCAAAAATGCTCGAGAAGGTTGTGTACAACCAACTATCAGCATATTTGGAAGAACAGAACATTCTCGAGGTTTTACAGTCTGGTTTTAAAGCTCTGCACAGTACAGAATCTGCTCTTTTAAAGGTTTTTAACGACATATTTTTAGCAACGGACTCTGGTGACAGTGTTGTCCTCCTGCTTTTAGATTTATCATCTGCTTTTGACACCGTGGACCATAACATCTTACTATGTCGTTTGAAACAATGGGGGGGTGTCAGCGGTGCAGCACTGAACTGGTTTAGGTCCTACTTAGCCGACCGTACTTTCTGTGTCCGCCTTGGTGACCATGAGTCCTCCTCTGCTCCTCTTCTGTGTGGGGTTCCTCAGGGCTCAGTCTTAGGCCCCCTCCTCTTCACACTATACCTGCTCCCTCTTGGCTCCATTCTTAGAAAATATGGGATCTCCTTTCATTGTTATGCGGATGATACGCAGATTTATGTCCCGCTTCAGAAAAAGGACTCCAACTCTCTGGCCCCTCTGTTTTCATGTCTGGAGGACATCAAAGCCTGGATGGCTGTGAACTTTTTAAAGTTTAATGAGGGGAAGACTGAGGTGATGGTTTTTGGAAGCTCAACTGAGACTCCCAAGGTCAATGTTGGTTCCTTGGCTCAATACATCAGACCTATTGTTACAAACCTGGGGGTCAAGATCGATGCAGGACTAAAATTTGAAAACCACATCAGAGCAGTTGTTAAAACTAGTTTTTTCCACCTGAGGCAGCTGGCTAAGGTGAAGCCAATTCTTTCCAAGCAGAATTTTGAAACAGTAGTTCACGCCTTTGTGACCACACGGCTGGACTACTGTAATGCACTCTATATAGGAATCAGTGATTCCTGTATCTCTCAGCTTCAGAGGGTACAGAACGCCGCTGCACGACTTTTAACTGGCACACGAAAGTTTGACCACATTACTCCTGTTTTAACCTCCCTGCACTGGCTGCCCGTACATTACAGGATTCATTTTAAAGTTCTTTTATTTGCTTTTAAAGCGCAAAATGGTCTTGCCCCGCCCTATCTGTCCGAGTTGCTGCAGCCATACGCACCCTCTCGATCCCTCAGGTCATGTGATCAGCTGCTCCTGAGTGTCCCAAAGACAAAACGCAAGCTCAGAGGAGACCGTGCTTTTGCTGTGGCAGCTCCTAAACTGTGGAACAACCTTCCCTTGAACATCAGACAGGCCTCTTCCCTGTCTGTTTTTAAATCTCTTCTTAAAACCCATCTCTTCTCCCTGGCCTATGACACCATCTGCGATGTTGACTTTTAATAATTTTAGTCGCTTGTTTTATCTGAGTGTATGATTCCTCAACTTTTATTATGTGACTTTTATTTATTTTAATTATTTTATTACCTGATTGTGATTGTTTTGTTGTGTGTACAGCACTTTGGTCCTGTAGGTGTTTAAAGTGCTCTATAAATAAAGCTGGTATGGTATGGTATGGTATAACAGAGAAGATAGTATTCAGGACAGCCAGACTCATAGCCACCAGTTCTAAAGATATTTAGATTAGGCTCTGATTCACGTGGCAACCTTCTTAAAACAATTCTGAAAAGCTCAGCTTGACATAAATTTCAACTTTGCCATAGTTTTTGATTCATCATATGAAGAAATGACCATCATTGGTAACAGTATAAAACATGATCAAACAATGACAAGTTATTCTCAGAATTCATTCAGAATTAACACACATTAAAAGGAAGTCTCTTCTGAAATAATATGTGTTTTGATTCAAATAAATGTAATAAAAGTATTACTGTCCCTTCGGGAATAACTCCCAAAAAGTTCATTACTGAGAGCGATCAGAGAAGTGTTTCCAAGGCGGTTGTATCACTACAGCAGGAAGAAACTTTAATCATCATATATGTACATCCATTACTATGGCATAATAATGAAAGTTACATCAGTGACCCAACAATAAAATTATCATCCATTCCCCAAGCATGAACCAGGAAGAAATTGATGTTTATGTTTTTGCTATTGTGAGTTTGGTTTGGACTTTACTTAAAGATCAGGAGAACATAAGACTGAAACTTGACACTGTGAGGCATCAAGAAATCTGTTCTCATCAATGTGGTTGCACAACAAAAATTACATACTGTAATTTTGTTCTCGCACGACCCCCGAGAACTCATTCTGTGCACAGCTGCTGGCAAAAACATTTCACGCAGGGGTGTGCACCAACTATTGTGTGATTGGTCAGAACTTTGCTGATGTGTTTATGCAGAAAAGGAGCTGCAGTTCAATGCTCTCATTTCACTTGTTCTACTGAGGAGCAGATGGCCGAGGCTGTTAGAAAATACAGCCATCTTTACAACTGTTCTGGCAAAACTCATGAAGATAGAAGTCAAATAAAACATAAAAAAGTCAACTTGTGAAAAGTGATTGCAAAGATATTGTTCACAGAAGGAAAAAGTGCAGAAAGACGTGGCACTGTAAGGCTGTGCTGTCCAGGAGGACATGCACCGTGTCTGGGCAACACACAGACACATTACCCATACCCTTACACAGACACATTGATTGCTCGTTATTGTGCACTGTCTTTTGGAAATGGTAATGGTCTCTTTGTGACAAAATTGCAAATTAGTGCTTCTCCTTGATTAACAACAGAAATACCACATTCATCCTCCTCCTCTTCTATGTTCTTCTATTCCTCCTTGAACTCTACCATCAAAGGGAGGAAGGAAACAAACATTTACATAAATGAACATCTAACCAAAAAAAAAAAAAAAAGGAAATATTGCACGTGAAGCAAGGTGGTTAAAAAAACAGGAAAAACATAGCATCAACTTGGACAAAAAATGGAAACATCTTTATCAAAACACATGAAGGGTCTCAGGTTAAAAAAAATAAAAGAACTGAAGGATCTGGAAAAACATACTTAAGCTCAGGAGATGACAAATAATAAATAATTAAAAGAACTCGCACACATAATGGACATAATATACAGTCAAATGAACAAATACATAAAATAGACAACGTATGAAGACTCAGAACCTAAAATATATAATGTAGAAGATGTGATTGATACAATTTGTTCCCCGTAATAAAAGATAGCGAATATTATAATGAAGAGCAGTTTAATGACATAAATATAACAAATGGAAATCTCTCTATTATTCACTTCAACAGTAGAAGTATAAATGCAAATATCTCCAAAATAACAGATTACTTAAAACATTTAAACAGAACTTTTACGATAATAGCACTATCATAGACATGGCTCAATGATGAAAACACAAATAATATTCACATTGAAGGTTATGAATTATATAATATGAACAGAAATAATAAAAGGGGTGGTGGAGTTGCTCTATTTGTTAATAATGAAATAAAATGTAAATTAATTAGCGAAATGTCAATAATTGTTGATAATATCATGGAAATGATAACAATAGAAATAATAAACAAGAATTATAAAAATATAATAATTAGTTGTGTGTATAGATCACCAGGATCAAATCTAGAAATATTCACTGATAAAATTTTGGAGCTATTGGAAAAGAGTTGTAATTAAAAAAAAATTGTGTGGAGACTTTAATATTGATCTTGGAAATAAAATGGATTCAAATAACTTCAGTACATTTATAAATGTAATGTATAGTTTAAATCTGTATCCGTTTATGTCAAAGCCAACAAGAATTACAACTCATAGTGTCACAATAATTGACATTCACAAATATAAAAATGGAGATGTGATAGGTGGTAATTTAACGACCAACTTAAGTGATCGTTAACCAGTTTTCACAATCTCAAAAGTCAAAGTCAAAGTCAACTTTATTGTCAGATCTGCAATATGTACTGTACAGGACATACACAGGACCGAAATTGCGTTTCTCTCAGTCCCTCGGTGCAACAGTAAACATCTAAACATTGAAACACTGAAACATATAATAATAGACATAAGCATAAAATAGTAAAACTAACACTGTCCTGAGTTTTTTTTTTTTTTGCATAGCGGTGCAAGAGCATGAAAATCCACACCAACTCTAAAACTAAAACATTAAACATTTAATGAACATAATACTGTCCTGAGTTTTTGCATACTAGCACAAAAAAAGAGTATAAAAAGTATAACTAAAATAAACTAAAGGTTTCTAGCATTGACATTTGCAAAGTGGCAAAGCAGCGTATGAGTCAATGTACACAGTATATGTATGAGGTAGTAGTTGATGTTGTTATAGAGGCAAAAAGTGGCATATGCAGTAAGGCACATTGGGCATCCCTAAATAAGACCGTTCAGAGCACACTGTATATGTACCAGCAGTGGTGTAGATATTAGAGTAGTGTAAATAAATGTAAACAGTAGTAATTACATGTAAGCAGTAGTAATAAAAGTAAACAGTATTAATAAATGTAAACAGAGAATGTAAACAGTATTATGATTATAGGCAGTGATGTAATACAGACATTAGTGCAAGTATGAGAAGTAGTGCAAACTGTATGAGCACATGACCGAGAGTTTAGTGAAAAACTTTGTGTTGAGTGATAATGTGTGAGAAAGTTTTAGTGTTAAGGCAGTTCAAATGGGAGGGGGGGCAGAGCAGGCAGAGTGTTTAGCAAAAATGATCAAAACATAACAAAAGCAGTTACAGTGAAGAAAAAAATAATAAACACATCAAAAAAAGCTTTGGATAAATTAAAAGATGATCTAGATAAATAAAACTGGAATGAAGTGTATGTTGATGATGTGAACTGTAGGAGTTCTGTCCGGCACCCTGCCTCCCTCTCTCCTCCACACTCCTAATTGGCAGCAGCTGACTCTAATCAACCAATGACGATAACACAAGTAATATTCACATCGAAGGGTATGAATTATTTCACATGAACAGAAATAATAAAAGAGGTGGTGGTGTCGCTCTATATGTAATGAATGAAATAAAATGTAAATTAAATAATGAAATGTCAATAATAGTTGATAATATTATGGAAATGATAACAATAGAAATAATAAACAAAAATGATAAAAACATAATAATAAGTTGTGTATATAGATCACCAGGATCAAATATAGAAATATTCACTGATAAAATCTTGGAGCTATTGGAGAAGAGTTTTAATAAAAAAGTTTTTTTGTGTGGAGACTTTAACATTGATATGGGAAATAAAACAGATTCAAATAACATCAGTACATTTATAAATTCAATGTACAGTTTAAATATGTATCCGTTGATATCCAAGCCAACAAGAATTACAACTCATAGTGCCACAATAATTGATAATATTTTCACAAATATAACAAACGGAGAGGTGATAGGTGGTATTTTAACGACCGACTTAAGTGATCATTTACCAGTTTTCACAATCTACAAAAATGATCAAAATGTCACAAAAGCAGTTAAAACAAAGAAAAAAACCATAAACACATCAAAAAAAGTTTTGGAAAAATTAAAAGAGGATCTAGATAAACAAGACTGGAATGAAGTGTATGTTGATGATGTGAACAGATCATATGATGAGTTTATGAATATCTTGGAAACTCTGTATGAAAAAAATTGTGTACAAACAAATTATACAAAGAGAAATATCGTTGACCAACCATGGATGACAAAAGGGTTGAGAAATGCTTGTAAAAAAAAGAATTATTTGTATTCATGTTTCTTGAAATTGCGAAGTCAGAACGCTGAAGAAAAATATAAAAAGTATAAAAATAAATTAGTAGGGATTATAAGGAAACATAAGAAAGAATATTATAGTAAATTATTAGATAAAAGTAATGGTGATATGAAAGCAACATGGCGAGTAATGAATAGTGTTATGAAGAATCATAAAGCAAAAACTAGTATTTCAAAATATTTTGTAACAGAAAAAGATGAAGTTTATGATGAAAATGAAATTGTCAATGGATTTAATCAATATTTTGTGAATGTTGGATCAAGCCTTGCAGCTAAAATACCAAAAGTAAATAATAATGTGAGCCATTCAATTACAGGCTGTGCAAACAGTATTTTTCTAAATGGAACTAACAAAGAGGAAATAATGAAGGTAGTAAAAAATCTTACAGACAAGAGATCAAAGGACTGGGTGGACATGGATATGATGTTTGTAAAGGATATAATGAGCCATGTTATTGAGCCGTTTACATATATATGTAACTTATCATTTTCAACAGGAATATTTCCAGATAATATGAAAGTAGCTAAGGTAGTTCCTCTTTTTAAAAATGGTGATAAATGTGTGTTCAACAATTATAGACCTATATCCTTGTTACCACAGTTTTCTAAAATTCTTGAAAAACTATTTGTGAACAGACTAGATCAATTTATAGACAAACAAAATATTCTAAGCAACAGTCAATATGGGTTCAGAGCTAAAAACTCTACATCAATGGCTCTCATGGAATTAATGGAACAAATAACAACTGCTGTCGATCAAAAACAATATTGTGTCAGTATTTTTGTTGATTTAAAAAAAGCATTCGATACTATTGATCACACCATTCTCCTTGAAAAACTGAACAAATATGGTATTAGAGGACCAGCATTACAGTGGGTATCTAGCTATTTGAAAGATAGGAAACAATTTGTACAAATAAATGATGTAAGATCTGACCTCTGTAATATCACATGTGGAGTTCCCCAGGGCTCTGTGCTTGGACCAAAGCTATTTATTTTATATGTGAATGACTTGGTAAATGTGTCAGGACTCCTTAAATGTATACTTTTTGCTGATGATACCACATTTTTCTGTTTAGGTGAAGATATAGAACAAATGTTGGAATTGATAAAGACAGAATTTACCAAAATACAAACTTGGTTTAAAATCAATAAATTATCATTAAATCTAGAAAAAACTAATTACATGATATTCAGTAATAAAAAGAAAACTGTTGACGTTCCACTCAAAATTGAGGGTGTTGAGATTTGTAGAGTGAGTGAGGTGAAGTTTTTGGGTGTTATTATTGATGACAAACTGACATGGAAACAACACATAAATTCTGTAAGAATAAAAATAGCTAAATCGATTGCAGTACTATACAAGGTCAGAGACCTATTGAATGATAAAGCTCTGTATTTGTTGTATAACACAATCATTGTTCCACACTTAATCTATTGTATTGATGTTTGGGGGAAAGCGTGTAAAACAATCACAAAGCCTATTTTTGTATTACAGAAAAGAGCTGTAAGAATTATCACTAGAAAACATTACTGTCATCCATCCAGTACATTATTTTATCAACTGAAATTATTGAAATTCCATGATTTGGTTGATTATAATATTTTATCAATTATGTATAGGGCTCAAAATAACGATTTACCTTTAAATATCCAAATGAATTTTGTTAAAAGACAAAGTTGTTATAATCTTAAGGGGACAGAGATGTTTGTAAAACCACAATTCAGAACTAGCTTGAAGGGACGTTCTACCTCAATCCAGGGAATTAGATTATGGAATGGCTTGGAGAATGTAGTTAAAAATGCCAAGTCACTGTTTACATTTAAGAAAATGATCAAAAGGAATTTGTTGAAAAAATATATATGAATTAGCATAATGTGTATTGTATCAATTATTAGTTATGTATTAGTATTAGAAAATTAGAAAGAGTTAGTCATTTTGTACTGCTGGTGAAAGATTATTATTGTTTAATCTGATTGTTTGAAAAAAGGGGCAGATATAATAAGATTTATTCTTCTTTCTGCTACCTTTCATTTTTTTACATTGTGTACGTGTCGTTGATGGGATTGTCTTGTATTGTATTTCTTTTGTAAAAAAATGAACAAATTTAATAAACAAACATAAACATAAACCAACACCCAGAAGGAGTATAAGAAGACCCAGGAACCACTCTACAGGCGCTGGGACATTGCCTACTAATGGTAGTAGTGTTCTAGCCAGTTTTTATTGATATTAGTTGATTCTAAGATTGTGTTTTTCTCTGCGCTTCTTCAGAGTTCTTGGATTCACCGTGTTCCTGACCTGCCTGAGTTCCACTTGAGCTTCAACTCCTCCTGCCTCTCAATAAGCTGCTGCCTGCCTTCCACCACTTGCCACTTCTAGTGCTTGGTTCTACCTTGGATTACTGGAGAATTGGATCACCACATCAGCACTCTGTTTACTACTTCTCATCGTAAGGATTACTTCAGTACAAACAACTATTCATTCAACAACAGTCCATTAAACATCCCCTCCTCTCCTCAGGTGTTCCTGCCCCTCTCATGGATGTCATTCTTTATTCACTGACTGTAAATAAACACTGTAAATTAGTCTCTGAGTTCTGGTTTCTGTTTGATTCTGGTCTTTCATTCTGGGTACACCTGCAACCGTAACATGAACAGATCATATGATGAGTTTATGGATATCTTAGAAGCTCTGTATGAAAAGAATTGTGTGCAAAAAATTGTATAAAGAGAAATATTGTTGACCAACCATGTATGACAAAAGGTTGAGAAATGCTTGTAAAAAATTTTTTATTTGTATTCAGGCTTCTTGAAATTGCAAAGTCAAAATGCTGAAGAAAAATATGAAAAGTATGAAAATAAATTTGTAGAGATTATAAGGAAACATAAGAAGGTATATTATAGTGATTTATTAAATAAAAGTAATGGTGATATGAAAGCAACATGGCGAGTAATGAATAGTGTTCTGAAGAATCATAAAGTAAAAACTGGTGTTTCACAATATTTAAAGGACAACGATGAAATTCATGAGAAGGAAATTGTAAATGGATTTAATCAATATTTTGTGAATGTTGGATCAAGCCTTGCAGCTAAAATACCAAAAGTAGATAATAATGTGAGCCATTCAATTATAAGTTGTGCAAACAGTATTTTTCTAAATGGAACTGACAAAGAAGAAATAATGAATGTAGTAAAAAATCTTACAGACAAGAGATCAAAAGACTGGTTGGACATGGATATGATGTTTGTAAAGGACATGAGACATGTTATTGAGCCGTTCACATAGGAAACCCCAGACTTACGACGCCCGCGACCTACGGCAACCCGGACCTACGAACGAGCCACTTTGAAAGAATGCCATCGAGATACGGCAAAAAAAACGTGACTTACAAATGAACCAAGTTAAAAATATGTAATCGAGCTACGGCGTAACTGCGTCAGTACGGCAAGCGGCAAGGTGGGGGAGGGGATTGCCTTGGCTGTTGTGTGTTGGGCATGACACTGCACATGACAGTGGAAAACTACCACCAGCGAGAGGGGGGACTGGGCTCCCGGTGGATGTACACACAGCCGCAGTGCACCTGGCGGCGGAGGTATCCGTACAGGTAAAGCGTTACTATTTAAAGGGCTGCGGCCATTTTGTCCCTCGTGGGTTAGTTACGGCGATTGAGAAGACACATACGAACAGCGAACGAACAACAAGAACACCAAAATCAAACATAGATCAACAACAACGAACATTGAACAGGAACTAAATTACAAGATAATAATTCTTAGACGAAAGCATTCATTTGTCAACGTGAGCATTAATTTTCATTTTTTGCTCCTTAGGAATTAGCACGTTAGCACATACGCTATTTTTGAATGATCATCGAACGGACAGGTACAGTACTAAATTACAACCTAATAATTTTTAGATGAAAGCGAACGTTTGCACGTTAGCATTCATTTGTCAACGTTAGCATTAATTTTCAATAATTTGCTCCTTAGGAATTAGCACGCAAATTTTGAACAATGGCTCCGAAGAGACCAGGAAAGTCTGCGGACGCGGCCCAGGCAAAGAAACCTCGTAAAACCATAACGCTGGAGACAAAGGCGAAAATCATAAAAATGTCAGATCAGGGCATGACACCAACAGCGATAGGAGTAAAGCTTGGGTTAGCCAGGTCGACTGTGGGGACCATTACGAAGGACAGAGAGCGCATTTTAAAACACGTGCGTGATTCGGCTCCCATGAGGTCGACTATAATAACTAAGCAGAGGACAGGTAGGATTATTGAAATGGAAAGGTTGCTTGTGCTATGGCTGGAGGACAACACCCAACGTAGAATCCCCATTAGCATGTCGGTGATATGTGAGAAGGCGAGGAGGGTTTATAAGAGGCTGCAAGAACTAGCGAGGAGCGAGGGAGGTGCAGGGGGTGCACAGAGCGATCCTAGTGAAGGGACATCTTCACAGAGCGCAGGAGAAGGGACTTCAGGTAGCACGTCAGGGAGGTTGGATGGAACAGAGCAGTTCAACGCCTCCAAAGGTTTGCTCGCTTCAAGGACAGAAGCAACTTCCACAATCTCAAAATACAGGGCGAACATTTAATTTCTCATTTTTATTTTTTAATAGTGTAGGTAGTCCATGACTTACGAATTATTGTACTGTATTATTATTATTATTTTCATGTCCTTTTATTACAGTGTTACAACAGCTTAACCATGTCATGTTTGTGTGCATTTAAACAGGTGAGGCCGCCAGTGCTGACCACGAGGCAGCTGAGGCCTTCCCTCAAACACTGGCTGAGATCATCAGGGACGGCGGGTACACTGCCCAGTAAGTCTTCAACGTCGATGAGACAGGGCTGTTCTGGAAGCGTTTGCCAGACAGGACCTACATCAGCAAGGACGAACGAACCACACCGGGCTACAAGGTCGGCAAGGAGCGTTTGACCTTGCTGGCAATGCTTCTGGTGATTGCAAACTCAGGCCGTTGTTGGTGTACCAATTTGAAAAACCCAGAGCCTTCAAAAATATTGATTAAAAAACAGCTTCCAGTGTATTGGACCTCAAATAAAAAGGCGTGGGTGACATTGGATGTTTTTTCAAAATGGTTCACCAACAACTTTGTGACAGAAGTCAAGCATTTTTGCAAGACCAAAAAGATTCCCTTTAAAATCCTGCTGGTATTGGACAACGTTCCAGGACACCCCCTGGTCTTACCGACTTGAACAAGGATGTGAAGGTAGTGTACCTGCCTCCCAACACCACGTTGTTGAATCAGCCAATGGACCAGGGGGTTATTAGTACGTTTAAGGCGTACTACCTTCAGAGGGTCATCCGTGCCACTTTGGAGGCAACCGAGAACCCTGAGACCCTCAACCTCAAAGACTTCTGGCGAAATTACAACGTTCTTGATGCTATGCGGAACATTGGCCACTCCTGGGATCGTGTTACTGAACCGAACATGTGCGGAGTGTGGAAGAAGCTCTGTCCAGAGCTTGTTCAGGAGGTACACGATTCCCAGGAGGTGGACTGTGTAATCGAGGACGTTGTGAGGATGGGCAGGTCACTGGATCTAGACATGGACCAGGACGATGTCCAACAGCTGCTGGGGTCATCAGGAGAGGAACTGTCCACGGACGACCTCATTCAGCTGGACAGGCACGTCCCGGATGAGGAAGAGGAGGAGCAGGCCATCCCTCTGGCCAAGACCTTCACCAGACAGGAGATGGGTTTGGGCTTTAAATAGCTACACAGCTTCCTGGCGAGGATGGAGACGCAGGACCCCGATGGGGAGAGGTTCTCCAGGGTCTCTTGGGCTGTCCTGAATGACGTTGCATGTTACCAGCAGATCCTGGAAGACAAAAAGCATGAAGAGGTGCAGAGCAGCATACTCAAATTTGTGACAAAGGTCACAGCACCGCCTCCAGGATCTGCTGGTGCACCAGGTGAAAGGCCATCCAGTCCTCCTGCAGCAAGCCAGGAGGAGGCCTTGGACAGCTCACCCTCTCCCCAGTAAAAGACACCTCCCCCCTGCTCCCTCCCTCCAGATACAGTACTGTAAAGAAAATGTTATTTTTATTTTTCTGAGTTGTGTCATGTTACACACAATAATTTCATCTGTTAATCAATTTGTATCTGCTTATGTTCACAGCCTGCTACTCCTCCTCCTCCCTCTCCTCTCCACCAGCTCCACCATCCCATCATTGATCTGCCCACCTTCACATACCAGCACAGCATCTTCGGAAAGGTACAGCAAAGACATGTTAATTTTTTTAATTTCTTTTTTGTTTTATGTTACATCTACACCTACTGTAATCATCACCTCTCTCTCGACAGCCTCCAAAGCGGCACGCCCCCCTGGTCCATCCACACATCTGCACCATACCACACCACACAGGTAAGGAGAAGTTGTTCTTCTCTGTGTTTTCAGAGTGAAAAAGACAGTGAGACCTGAAAGCTCACTGCCTTGTCAGCTGATTGTTTGGTCAAGAGCAAAAGACTAACTTGTCAGTGGAACTGATGGACGTCTCCATCCAGTTCACCGAGCAAAAGCTCTCTAGAACTTTCTTGAGGAATGCTTTATTTTGAAACTAACCCAGAAGCTGCCACTGTCTTTGACGGAGAAAGCAGGCCTCACGACACGTCAAATCCATAAACACGCCGAGGTATGACCGGACTTCATGGGCCCAGAACCTGTGAAGCTAAACTGCTTCTCAACTCTACCAAACGAGACGGACGTCTAAACAGGTACAGAGTTGCGGATGTTTAATGGAACGTGCACGGGAGTCGAGCTGGTTTTCGTATGGAGAAGTGTCATTTCTGGTTAAACTCAAAATAGATTTTCCTCTCTCCATCTTTAATCTATTCCTCTTAAACCTCTCTTATCTCAAATTCTAAGCTGGTAACTACATTTTAAGCTAAGAGCCACAGACTAAGTATATTGACATCCTGTATTTATGTCTGTTGTTGCAATTTAAATGTGCTGACGTGTTAAATTGCAAGAAACGTGAAATCTGTCAATCAAGTGTAATGGTGTTAATTTTAGTTGATTTATTTTAAATAAATGGTAGTGTCCTTGACATACCAAACTAAGTTAACATTTTCATTGTCACTCTATGGCTTTATGGTTTATTTGTCCATCATGATGGTGTAGTGGCAGGGCTTTTGACTTGGAACCCGAAGGACGCGGGTTCGTGTCCCGGCCACTACACACCTTGGGGTGTCTATGAGTGCACATCTAATTCTCCAGCTCCCCGGGCACTTTCTATGGCTGCTCACTGCACCACCTGGTAGGTGGTTGGGTTAAATGCAGAGACGAATTTCGTCTGTGTATGGGAAACATACGCAGATGACAGGAAAATACATTATTATTATTATTATTATTATTAACGATCACAGAAATATTGGATAAACTGAAAAAGAAAGAATCCATAAATTACTATTCAATCTGAATAAATAAGTAATTAAGATATATAAAGTGAGTCAGTTTAATATTGACCTCCCTCATATATCCTATATCTGTGGCAGATATAGCCTAGGAGGCTGCCTCCAGCCTCCTGCACCTCCTCCAGGTACCGCCACCTGCTGCTCTGCCTCCAGCCTCTTGCCTGTCCTCCAGCTCCACACATGTACCACACAGGTAAGGAGAAGTTGTTCTTCTCTGTGTTTTCTTATGTGCAGGTATTGACGTCTGTGTATGGGTTTCAACAGAACCACCTGCTGCTCTGCCTCATGGACCAGCCTCTGGTACATCCACCTGCTGCTCTGCCTCCAGCCTCCTGCACCTCCTCCAGGTACCTCCGCCTGCTGCTCTGCCTCCAGCCTCCTGCCCATCCTCTAGCTCCACACATGCACCACACAGGTAAGGAGAAGTTGTTCTTCTCTGTGTTTTCTTATCTGCAGGTGTTGACGTCTGTGTGTAGGTTTCAACAGAACCGCCTGCTGCTCTGCCTCATGGACCAGCCTCTGGTACATCCACCTGCTACTCTGCATGCAGCCTCTTGCACCTCCTCCGAGTACCTCCACCTGCTGATCTGCCTCCAGCTTCCTGCCCATCATCCAGCTCCACACATGCACCACACAGGTAAGGAGAAGTTGTTGTTCTCTGTGTTTTCTTATCTGCAGGTGTTGACGTCTGTGTGTGGGTTTCAACAGAACCGCCTGCTACTCTTGCCTCTCTGTCCTGCCACGTCTGTCCTGCCTGCTGCCCTAGCTTGTCTCCAGTGTCACCTGTTTGTGAACATCAGCAGTGAGTAGAACTTGTTCTCTGTCTGTTTTTCATGTTTTCTTTGCAGGTGATTGTCCAGCTGTAACTGCACATTTTCATGTTTGTGTAAATTCTTACACAGATCACACCGTGCACGTTCTTCATGAATGGACATCTGTCCTGCCTGCCTCTGGTGTCCTGCATGCTGCCTCCATCCATCACATTTGTGTCAACACCTTCTGCATAAATGACTGCTGCCAAAAAAACAAAAACCTGATCTGATGCACAGACCTGCTCACATCAGGACCACACACCTGCCTGAACTAACACCTGGCCTAAAATGCTCCCAACATTCATTGTTGAGCAATGGCTAAGAGTTCCATCAGATCCAGGTTTGAACATGAGATAAACATCATCTGTCTACCTACACTTCAGTCAAAGTAAGGGAATTTTGTTTCATTTTTCTGCTGCTTCTAGCTTTTTTTGAGTTCATGGACTTCTTTTTCATGCACCCGGACATGGACTGCACACCCACCAAGGGACTGGTTTCACATACATGATGGTTGCAACATGTTTCTGATGGATGTGATTTGCTGCTGATTTGGTGCTGATTCATGTCAATAGCTGCTGATGATGGATGGATGGATGGATTGATGGATTGATGTGAGTTGCAGCTGATTTGCAGCTGTTTGATGTTAACAGCTGCTGCTGTTTCAGAAGTGTTCGTGGTTCATGGTTGACATCATTTGCTGATGGATGGATGGATGGATGGATGGATTGATGTGAGTTGCTGCTGATTTGCTGCTGTTTGATGTTAACAGCTGCTGCTCTTTGAGAAGTTTGTTTGTTTGTTTATTTATTCATTTCATTTCCATTAAAAAACAATACAATTTCAAGAGAAAAAACAATATAAAATACTGTACCTATAAAATGAAAGGCGGCAGAAGAAGAATTAAATATTATCAATTCTGCCCCTTCTTAACAAAATCAATTTAAACAATCAATTCAAGCAATAATCACAAATAATACAACAAACCCCAAACTTATCAATTATTTCTTTATATTTCCCTAATATTAACTAACTTAGCTATATCTCATCAGCATTATATTCTTGATCTTTTTCTTAAATACAAATAATGATTCCTCATTTTTAATATCATTATTCAAACCATTCCATAAATCAATTCCCCTCATTAAAGTAGACCTACCCCGCAAACTTGTTCTAAACTTTGGCTTAACAAAAATATCAGTTCCTTTTAAATTATAGCAACTGCTCCTTTTTACAAAATACGCTTGTACGTTCGATGGTAAATTGTGATTCTGAGCCCTGTACATTAGTAATAGAATAAAGTAGTCCACCAAATCATAAAACTTGAGTAATTTCAGTTGATAAAATAAAATACTTGAAGGATGACAATAATGTTTTCTTGAGATAATTCTTACAGCTCTTTTTTTTTTTTAAATACAGGTAACCCCCGACCTACGACCCCATCGACCTGCGAACCACGGGACTTACGAACATATCATATTTAATAAAAATATGAATTAAAAAAAAAAAAAAAAAATTTTTTTTTTTTTTTTTTTTTGTGTTTAAATGTTCTTAATTTCATGTGTACATCACTTTGTTGCAGCTCTGGTTGTTTTAAAGGCTTTATAAATAATAATTATGATAAAAAAGATCATTTCTGATCATTTTTGAGCAATTTTTGAGCAATCTTGGGCAACAGGAAGTAGGTCTTCAGTTTACACGGTCACAAATTAATGTAGAACACCGGACGCTATTTTAGGTTCAGTCACTGGGGTCTCCGGTCACAAATTAATGTAGAACACCGGACGCCATCTTAGGTTAGCTGCCGAGAGCCGGACGAAGACTGGTGACCAGGATGGCTTCATATGGATTAATTACTAGCTGGAAACGTCTCTGTGAACTTTGTGGATGTCTCAGGCAGCAGCGGATTTATCGCCGATCGTGCCAGGCCGCCGTGCGAACACCTCCGGCCGGCCTGGCTACACCTCCGGCCTGGCTAGCTCCAGAGCTAACACTGGAGCTAACACGGGAGCCGGCCTTTTGAACACTGGTGACCAGGATCGCATCATATGGATTAATTACTAGCTGGAATAGCTCTGTGGACGTCTCAGGCTGGAGCAGCGGCTGGAGCAGCAGCTGCAGATTGATCGCGCCGCCGCTCCAACACTAGCTCATGGCTTGGCTAGCAGAAGCTAGCCAGCTAGCTAACACAGGTCTGGAGCAGCTGCGGTGGCTTGCCGGCCCCCGCGCTGCTTGGCCCGAAAACAATCAACGCATGGCAACCTATGTCGGCTTTGACCATCTCAAAGTAAGAAAATATATTTTTATTTATTCTGTAAATGTGAATAGCAATGTTTAACATTACAGTACACTACTTTACATGCTTAAATGTGTGCGCGCGCTCCGTTAGCATGATAAATAAAGGTTGAATGAATGAATGAATGAATAATTTTTTTTTTTAATATAATTTTCACCCCCTACCTACGAACGGATCGAGCTGCGAACGGTTCTTAGGTCCCAAACTCGTTCGTAGGTCGGGGGTTCCCTGTAGACTTGTTTACAGTTTTACAAGCTGTACCCCAGACACCAATACAATAAATTAAATTTGGTACAACAATTGTATTATACAGCAAACACAAAGCCTTGTCAGTCAGTAAGTCCCTCGTTTTATATAGTACTGCCATGGACTTAGACATTTTAGTTCTTACAAAATTAATGTGTTTTTTCCATGACAATTTATCATCGATAACTACACCCAAAAACTTTACTTCATTTACTCTTTGTATCTCCACACCATCAATTTTGAAAAGAAAATCCATAGTTGACTTTTTTAAACTAAATATCATGTAATTAGTTTTTTCCACGTTCAGTGATAACTTGTTTAATTTAAACCAAGTTTGCCTGTACATATTGCAGTTCTGACAATAAAGTTGACTTTGACTTTGACTTTGAATTTTGTCAAACTCCATCCATCCATCCATCCATTTTCGTCCGCTTATCCGGGGTCGGGTCGCGGGGGTAGCAGCCTAAGTAGGGAGGCCCAGACTTCCCTCTCCCCAGCCACTTGGAGCAGCTCCTCTGGGGGAATCCCAAGGCGTTCCCAGGCCAGCCGAGAAACATAGTCCCTCCAGCGTGTCCTGGGTCTTCCTCTGGGTCTCCTCCCGGTGGGACATGCCCGGAACACCTCACCAGGGAGGCGTCCAGGAGGCATCCTAACCAGATGCCCGAGCCACCTCAACTGGCTCCTCTCGATGTGGAGAAGCAGCGGCTCTACTCCGAGTCCCTCCCGGATGACTGAGCTTCTCACCCTATCTCTAAGGGAGAGTCCAGACACCCTGCGGAGAAAACTCATTTCAGCCGCTTGTATCCGAGATCTTGTTCTTTCGGTCACAACCCAAAGCTCATGACCATAGATGAGGGTGGGAACGTAGATCGATCGGTAAATTGAGAGCTTTGCCTTTTGACTCAGCTCTCTCTTCACCACGACAGACCGGTACAGCGCCCGCTTCACTGCGGATGCTGCACCTATCCGCCTATCGATCTCACGCTCCAGTTTTCAAACTCCATCTTCATTAATTCAAACGTCTGATTCAAGTCTCTACCCGAGCATAAGAAAGTAGTATCATCTGCAAATAAAACACACTTAAGAATCCCAGACACCTTAATTAAATCATTTACATATAAAATAAACAACTTAGGCCCAAGCACCGAACCTTGTGGTACTCCACACGAAATACTGCTTAGTTGAGATCTAACATCATCAATCTGTACAATCTGTTTTCTGCCTTTCAAATAACTAGATATCCACTGTATGGCTAGACCTCTAATACCGTACTGTTGCAATTTTTCAAGTAAAATGGTGTGGTCAGTGGTGTCAAAACACCATTGAACATATTACACCCATTCTCCATAACCTCCATTGGCTTCCTGTCACCTACAGAATTCAGTTCAAAACTGCTCTCATTACCCATCAATGCTTGCACGGAACTTCACCTGACTATCTAAAGGACATTCTTGCACCATATTCATCCACCCGGTCTCTACGATCACAGAACAGTAATTTCCTTCATATTCCTCGGACCAAATTGAGGACCATGGGAGACCGAGCATTCTGTGTGGCTGCCCCCCGCCTGTGGAACTCCCTCCCTGACGACCTGAGAGCTCCACAGTCACTGGTTGACTTTAAAAGCAGCATAAAGACCTTTCTTTTTAAGCAAGCCTATTCTGCCTCCACATGATTTTATCTTTGATCTTAGCTGATATCATTATTGATTTTACTTGATTTTATCACTTGTTTTATTTTATTTATTTTTTAAGCAAGCCTAATCTGCATCCACATGATTTTATCTTTGATCTTAGTCGATATTATTATTGATTTTATTTGATTTTATCACTTGTTTTATTTTGATCTTTGCTTTGTTGCACTTTGTAGCACTTTGAGATTTTTATTAATGAAAAGTGCATTATAAATGGAATTCATTATTATTATTATAAAAGCCTTTTTTAAAATCAACAAATAAACTTATACAATACTGCTTATCATCTATCGCTGAACTAACCTGTTCTATCAATTCCATAAGACCCAAACTTGTCGAATTATTTGATCTAAAACCATACTGACTATTACTCAAGATATTGTTTTTATCAAGAAATTTGTCCAATCTGGACACAAATACCTTTTCAAGGATTTTTGAAAACTGTGGCAACAAATATACAGGTCTATAATTATTAAATAAACATTTCTCACCATTTTTAAAAATTGGAACCACCTTTGCTATTTTCATTTTTTCAGGGAATATACATTTGAGAAAATGATAAATTACAGATGTATGTGAATGGCTCTATAATATGACTTATTATCTCTCCTTCACAACCATCATATCCATATCATCACAGTCTTTAGATCTTTTATCAGTAAATTGTCCAACAACCTTCATTATTTCTTCTTTAGTAGTTCCATTTAGAAACATACTGTTTACACAACCACTGATTAAATAACTCACATTTTCATCCATTATAGGAATTGAGGTTGCAAGATTAGATCCCACATTTACAAAATAATTATTGAAACCATTTACAATTTCTTTATCATCATGAATTTCAACATTATTTTCTACAAAATGTTGTGACAATCCCATGTTGCCCTTATGTTTATTTAGGACACTGTTAATTACTCGCCATGTCGCCCTCATATCACCACTGCATTTATGTAATAATTGGCTATAATATTCCCTCTTGTGTTTTCTTACAATCCCTACTAACTTATTTTTGTATTTTTTGTATTTTTCTTCAGCATCCCGTGTTCTAGATTTTAAGAAGCGTGAATAAAGATTATTCTTTTTTTACATGCATTCTTTAATCCATTAGTCATCCAAGGATGATCAACTTTTTTATCCTTAATGTAGATTTTTTGCAGATAATTTTTTTAAAACAAATTTTCAAGGATCCTCATAAATTCATCGTAAGATTTGTTTACGTCATCAACATAAACTTCATCCCATTTTTGTATGTCTAGATCTTCTTTGAATTTGTCTAATGCTTTTTTTGATGTATTTATTATATTATGTTTTTTTTAATTGTTGTTGGTTTGCTATCATCACTTTTGTAAATTGAGAAAACCGGTAAATGATCACTGATATCCATCATCAATATACCACTTATCACCTCCCCATCTGTTATGTTTGTGAATATATTGTCAATTAATGTAGTACTTTGGGTTGTAATTCTTGTCGGATTTGATATTAACGGATATAAATTTAAACTATACATTGAGTTTACAAATATACTGATATTATTAGAATCTGTCTTGTTACCTAAATCAATACTGAAGTCTCCACATAAGAAAACTTTTTTATTTCTGCTCTTGACTAATAACTCCAATATTTTATCATTAAATGTCTCTATCTTTGAACATGGTGATCGGTAGACACAACTAATTATATTTTTTCCAGATTTGTTTATAATTTCCACTGTGATCATTTCCATCATATTGTCAACAACAATTGACATATCTTTAATTGATTTACATTTTATTTCCCTGTTTAAATAAAGCCACTCCTCTGCCTTTTTTATTTTTTCTATTCATATGATGTAATTCATATCCTTCAATATATATATTATTTATATTATTAAGCCATGTCTCTGACAATGCTATTATTTTGAAAGTTTTATTAATTTTTTTGAGATTATCTAACATGTATGATAAATTTGCATTTATACTTCTACAGTTTATGTGTATTATAGAAAGATCATCATCTGTTATATTTACATCAATAAATTGCTCTTCATTATAGTATTTACTTTCTTTTTTAGTTGGAAAAAGACTTCTATCGAACTCCTCATCAACATTATATATTTTAAATATCGAATAATCATGCATCATCATTAACCGTGTGCTTCTTCATCAAGTTGATTTACTTCATCGTACATTTTGAGTAGACATAACAGGACACAGACACCTTCTATACTATCCAAATTTTACCAAATCTTTTACATCTTGTATCATTTTTGCCTGGGATCCTTTCTGTGCCCTTATCCAGATCTTTCCATTTCTTGTCCATGTAGAAACTATCTTTTTCCATTTCCTTAACAATCTTGCTTCACGTGCAATAATTCCATTCTTTTTTGTTAAATGTTCGTTTATAAAAACATTTGTTCCCTTAAGTTTATTTGCTTGCATGATTACTGTATTTCTAGCTTTCCTACTAATAAATTTTACAACGATAACCGGTTTGGATTTATCAACTTTGTTGGGCAAGGTATGACACAAAGATATGTCTTCAGAATTAATTTCTATTTCCTTGTTTTGTAAAAAAGTCACGACTTGCTCTTCCAAAGTTCGCTGCTCCTGTGGAGACGCGTCTTCAGCAATTCCATCACTAATAGTGGTCTTTGAGTTTAAACGAGTTTTAATCACAAGACCAGATATTACGAGATTGTCTTGCCTTGCGTTTAGTTCCAGTTTCTTCACTCTATGTTCAAGTTCCATTATTTTTTTATCCTTCGAATTTATTTGTAATCTTAATTGTTTCACTTCATCCAGTAATAGTTTCTGTTGGGTTGATACGTTCCTGAGCTCTTCACTCATAAAGTTCAGAGATTTTTTTATCTCCTCCAAATCATCCGTGTTAGTCTCCAACAGGTCATGTTTTTTTTTGCTTTAGATTTTGCCATTACTGTACTCACAAAATATGACACCCGCCCGTTGGTCTTGGTTTATGAAGTCTTCAGCCTTTAGCAGTTAGCCTTTAGCCTAATCCACCAGCCCTCGATCTCCACGGCTGCCCGGCGTCCTCCGCACCTTTGAACCAGGAAATAGAAACTCGCCGGCTCAGACTCTCCCCGGATCCATCCATCCATCCATCCATTTTCGTCCGCTTATCCGGGGTCGGGTCGCGGGGGTAGCAGCCTAAGTAGGGAGGCCCAGACTTCCCTCTCCCCAGCCACATGGAGCAGCTCCTCTGGGGGAATCCCAAGGCGTTCCCAGGCCAGCCGAGAAACATAGTCCCTCCAGCGTGTCCTGGGTCTTCCTCTGGGTCTCCTCCCGGTGGGACATGCCCGGAACACCTCACCAGGGAGGCGTCCAGGAGGCATCCTAACCAGATGGCCGAGCCACCTCAACTGGCTTCTCTCGATGTGGAGAAGCATGTCCCAATGGCCAGCTTCTGTAGCCGAGGATCAGACTGCCAGGATCCCCGCCCTCGGCCACCACCCATCCCACATTGCACCCGACCCCTTTGGCCCCTCCCATAGGTGGTGAGCCCATGGGAAGGGGGACCCACGTCTCCTCTTCGGGCTGTGCCCGGCCGAGCTCCATGGGTGAAAGCCCGGCCACCAGGCGCTCGCCAACGTGCCCCACCTCCGGGCCTGGCTCCAGAGTGGGGCCCCGGTGACCCGCGTCCGGGCGAGGGAACATTTTGTCCATTTATTGTACTCATCATTGGGGTCTTCGGGCTGCACTTTGTCTGGTCCCTCACCTAGGACCTGTCTCCCCGGATCCACGGCCTGAAATCGTCAGCTCCACCGACGTCTGTCTTCCACACCGACACCTCTCTTCCCCGCAGCAGCAACGGACCCCGGCCCAACAGCCGAAGAGCAGCTAGCTCCAACAGGCTCCCAAAGGTAGGTCACTAGCTAGCGACACCGTCCGGAAGGCTAATGCCCAAACACTCGGGTCCCACGGCTTGTTGGTCCGTCAAGCCAAAGACGAAGTTTAGACTCACACGAGCAACAGAGCAAGTCACAGTTCACAGATTAAGTGTGACTCTGTATCATTTTGATGACAACTTGCTTAACATTGATTATTTGAGTAAATTATACTCCCGTGCAGCGCAACGTTCACCTGGACGTCCGCATGAAGTGTTCATGGTTCATGGTTGACATCATTTGCTGATGGATGGATGGATGGATGGGAGTTGCTACTGATTTGCTGCTGTTTGATGTTAACAGCTGCTGCTGTTTCAGAAGTGTTCCTGAGATTTGTATTTTGTATGCTTTTTCTGTGCTGAAAAATACATTACTGTATCTTTTAAAAGTTCCAGTATTGGACTGTTCACTAAGGCACTTTGTTTTCATACATCTATGTGCACTAAAGGAGTTTTTAAAATTACAGTATTAAATGTGCTGTGCTGAATAGCAATGTTTAACATTACTGTACATACTGTGTGTGTTTATGGATGAATGTGTGGTGTAATGTGTTAGATAAGTGTTTGTAAATAAAGTTCTGTGCATGTTTATGGCCCAGTATATCCGCTTGTTCAGTCTCATGCCGTTAAATGTTTGTGCGGCGCTCCGTTAACGTTATTTCCGCGACCTACAAACGAAATGCGGACCTACGAATGAGACGCTATTTTCACCCCCGAGCTACGGCAGAATCGAGCTGCGAACGGTCCTTAGGTCCGGAACTCGTTCATAAGTCGGGGGTTCCCTGTATATGTAATTTATCATTAGCAACAGGAAAATTCCCTGATAATATGAAAGTAGCTAAGGTAGTTCCTCTTTTTAAAAATGGTGATAAATGTGTGTTCAACAATTATAGACCAATATCCTTGTTACCACAGTTCTCAAATATCCTAGAAAAACTATCTGTGAACAGACTACTGTAGATCAATTTAATAAAATATTATAAGCAACAGTCAGTATGGGTTTAGAGAAAAAAAACTCTACATCAATGGCTCTCATGGAATTAATGGAACAAATAACTACTGCTGTCGATCAAAAACAATATTGTGTCAGTATTTTTGTTGATTTAAAAAAAGCATTCGATACTATTGATCACACCATTCTCCTTGAAAAATTGAACAAATATGGTATTAGAGGACCAGCATTACAGTGGGTATCTAGCTACTTGAAAGATAGGAAACAATTTGTACAAATAAATGATGTAAGATCTGACCTCTGTAATATCACATGTGGAGTTCCCCAAGGCTCTGTACTTGGACCAAAGCTATTTATTTTATATGTGAATGACTTGGTAAATGTGTCAGGACTCCTTAAATGTGTACTTTTTGCTGATGATACCACATTTTTCTGTTTAGGTGAAGATATAGAACAAATGTTGGAATTGATAAAGACAGAATTTGTCAAGATACAAACTTGGTTTAAAATAAATAAATTATCATTAAATCTAGAAAAAACTAATTACATGATATTCGGTAATAAAAAGAAAACTGTTGATGTTCCACTCAAAATTGAGGGTGTTGAGATTTGTAGAGTGAGTGAGGTGAAGTTTTTGGGTGTTATCATTGATGACAAACTGACATGGAAACAACACATAAATTCTGTAAGAATAAAAATAGCTAAATCTATTGCAGTACTGTACAAAGTCAGAGACTTATTGAATGATAAAGCTCTGTATTTGTTGTATAACACAATCATTGTTCCACACTTAATCTATTGTATTGATGTTTGGGGGAATGCGTGTAAAACAATCACAAAGCCTATTTTTGTATTACAGAAAAGAGCTGTAAGAATTATCACTAGAAAACATTACTGTCATCCATCTAGTACATTATTTTATCAACTGAAGTTATTGAAGTTCCATGATTTGGTAGATTATAATATTTTATCAGTTATGTATAGGGCTCAGAATAATGCATTACCTTTAAATATCCAAATGCATTTTGTTAAAAGACAAAGTTGTTATAATCTTAAGGGGACAGAGATGTTTGTAAAACCACAATTCAGAACTAGTTTGAAGGGACGTTCTACCTCAATCCAGGGAATTGGATTATGGAATGGTTTGGAGAATGTAGTTAAAAATGCCAAGTCAATGTTTACATTTAAGAAAATGATCAAAATGAATTGTTAAAAAAAATGAAGTAGCGTAATGTGTATTGTATTAGTTAGAAAATTAGAAAGAGTTATTCATTTTGTTCTGTTACTGGAAGATTATTATTGTTTGAACTGATTGTTTGAAAAAAGGGGCAGATATAATAAGATTTTTTCTTCTTTCTGCTACCTTTCATTTTTTTATATTTTGTACGTTATCATTTATGGGATTGTTTTGTATTGTGTTTTTTGTAAAAAAAAAAGAAAAAAAAAAAAAAAAAAAAAAAAAAATTAATAAACATAAACATATTGAATTTTTGAAGAATTACAGATATTGGATTACTATGATTGAAATACTATTTACTTCGTGCACATTGTTGACTGATTCAGTACGCATGAGTTTTCTGAATATCCAAAGTTTTACTGAAAAGTTCGAAATAAACTGACAATAATAAAACAAAGACCCCCCCAGCCCAGACCCCATCACCTGCTGGAGGCCTCCTCTTAATCATCTTCAAAAGATTATTATTATTATTAAAAGGGATTTAAAACATTTTTGTGAGCAGGCCTTTCTTCATGACTTAGCCACTTTCAACTGGAGTAGAATTTCATTGATAGATGATGTAGAACTTGCACTGGCTTACTTTTATGAGGGTTTTCAAAACATAATCAACACACATGCTCCATACCGTAAATACAGAATAAAGGGACGTAAAAATCCTTGGTTTTCCCCTGAGATAGGAAATCTGCTCAAAGAAAGAGATGCTGCCTGGGCTAAGGCCAGGAAATCAAAAAACGATCATGACTGGCTCAGTTTCCGGCAGCTTAGGAACAAATGCACAACCCTAATTAGAAATGCAAAATCAAATTACTACCTGGACGAATCCACCAAAAATCTAAATGATCCAAAAAGGTTTTGGCAAACAGTAAAATCAAATTCTGGTCAGACAACATCCACTGATTTACCCAGCTCCATCATGACCAGCACAGGTATTCTGTCAGACAAATTATCAATTCTGAACTGTTTTAACACTAGAAGTCCCAGGATTTTCGACCTCCCCCCAGAAGTCCTGAAAGAGGGTCAAAAGACCCTTAGTCCAAACCAACCATTAATGGGTCCACATTAGTGGGCCATTAACTGCCTTTTGTTATAAATATGCGTGCACACAACTCAGACACCCCCACCACACCAGACTGCACAAACTGCATTCCAATGTTTCCACCAGGTAAGTAAGACTCTGCTTGCACTTCCCCCCTTTGTCAAAAGAGAGGCCCTGACCTGAATTCACACATAACAGACCCTGAAGTTATCTCACAGTTGAACATTTTGGGATATCCACTGAACGGAAAGCTTTGTCTGCTCCAGAACAGTTTTATGCATAAAATTGTCTCATTCTGCTGTGCTGACTATCCTGTAACTTTGATGTTCTGTCAAATAAATTATTTTCCTTACAAGTACTGTCTCTCTCCTTGTCCTTGGCACTTGTATACTGTATACGGTGCGTGCCGGCACATGCAGGTGGCCCATTGCTGTGTTCTAAAACATGCTTGACCTATTGTTGTCTGTCACCTGACGGACAGACACAGGTCACGTGACATGAAGTCAACTGACGGACCGACATAGGTCACACGACATGAGGTCAACTGACGGACCGACACAGGTCACATGACATGAGGTCAACTGACGGACCGACAAAGGTCACATGACCTGAGGTCAAGTGACGGACCAACACAGGTCACACGACCTGAGGTCAAGTGACAGACCAACACAGGTCACACGACATGAAGTCAACTGACAGACCGACACTGGTCACATGACATGAGATCAAGTGACGGACCGACACAGGTCACATGACCTGAGGTCAAGTGACGGACCAACACAGGTCACATGACCTGAGGTCAACTGACAAAACGACACAAGTCACATGACATGAAGTCAACTGACGGACCGACACTGGTCACACGACATGAGGTCAACTGACGGACCAACACGGGTCACTTGACCTGAGGTCAACTGACGGACCGACATAGGTCACACAACATGAAGTCAACTGATGGAATGACACTGGTCACTCGACATGAGTTCAACTGACAGACAGACACAGGTCACACGGCATGAGGTCAACTGACGTACCGACACAGGTCACACGGCATGAGGTCAACTGACATACCGACACAGGTCACATGACCTGAGGTCAACTGACGGACCGACACAGGTCACATGACCTAAGGTCAACTGACTGACCGACACAGGTCACATGACCTGAGGTCAACTGACGGACCGACATAGGTCACACGACATGAAGTCAACTGATGGACCGACACTGGTCACTCGACATGAGGTCAACAGACGGACCGACACAGGTCACACGGCATGAGGTCAACTGACGTACCGACATAGGTCACATGACCTGAGGTCAACTGACGGACCGACACAGGTCACATGACCTGAGGTCAACTGACTGACCGACACAGGTCACATGACCTGAGGTCAAGTGACGGACTGACACAGGTCACATGACCTGAGGTGAACTGACGGACCAACACAGGTCACATGACCTGAGGTCAAGTGACGGACCAACACAGGTCACATGACCTAAGGTCAAGTGACGGACCAGCACAGGTCACACAACATGAAGTCAAGTGACGGACCAACACAGGTCACATGACCTGAGGTCAACTGACAAAATGACATAGGTCACACGACATGAAGTCAACTGACGGACCGACACAGGTCACACGGCATGAGGTCAACTGACGTACCAACACAGGTCACATGACCTGAGGTCAACTGACACAACGACATAGGTCACATGACATGAAGTCAACTGACGGACCGACACAGGTCACATGACCTGA
>JBBPBX010044218.1:0-20167 GCA_038048925.1 Garcialebias charrua | reverse complement strand
TTCCACTGGTACATTTTCATCTTTAAATCACTTCTTGGTCTGCTGCCCTCATACATCTCCTCCTACATGTCTTTGCGTGAGTGCAGCTACAGCGTGCGCTCTCAGGACATGATCACCTGCAGTGTTCCGTCAGTGAGGACTGAACTTGGAAAAAGGGCCTTCTCCTACTCTGCTCCTGCTTCATGGAATATCTTACAAAAAGATCTGAAGCTCTCGGCCCTGACCTCTCTGGATGGTTTTCAGAATCTGTTGGAATCCTGGTAAAACCAATGCAGATTTGTTCCTGTCTTTGATTTTTTTGTACATCTACCTTATAATGTTTTTGCTACTTTTTGCTACTTTTTCTTTTTCTTTTGTTTATTGTTTATGTACAGTATTTGTATCATTGATGTTCATCATTCTTTAGTTTGTAGCAGGTCGCTTTCGTAAATGAGCCCTCGAGGCTCAATAAGATTTACCTGACTAAATAAAGGTTGAATGAATGAACTGCATCATATATCTCCTCTTTGGCCTTCCTCTGTGTCTTTTTCCTGGCAGCTGCATTTTTAACATCCTTCTACCAATATACCCACTGTCCCTCCTCTGGACATGTCCAAACCATCTCAGTCTGGCCTCCCTAACTTTATCTCCCAGTTGTTCAACATGTGCTGTACCTCTGATTATCTCATTCCTGATCTTATCCATCCTTGTCACTCCTAAGGAGAACCTCAGCATCTTCATTTCTGCCACTTCCAGTTCTTTCTCCTGCCTTTTTGTCAGTGTCACTGTCTCCAGACCATACAACATAGCTGGCAGGACTGTTTTGACACCACAGATTGGAGCATGTTCAAAGAAGCTGCTACCACAAACAACAACACATGTCTCCAGGAGTACTCAGACACTGTATGTTCATACATCACCAAGTGCATGATGTAACCAACCTCAAAACCATCATTGTTCGGACAAATCAGAAGCCATGGCTGACAACAGAGGTTGAGGCTGAGAGCCAGGAATGCTGCCTTCACAGCGGGAGATCAGGTGGGCCTGAGGGCAGCCAGAAACAACCTGGCCCGGGGCATCAGAAAGGCCAAGAAGCAGTATTCCAGGAAAATAGCTCACTGCTTCAAGGACAGCAAGGATACACGGAGTCTGTGGCAGGGAATACAGACCATCACAAACTACAAACCATCCCCACAGACCTGTAACAGCACAACCTCCACGCTGAATGAACTGAATGACTTCTTTTCTCGGTTTGAGGCATGTAACAGCACACCTGCACAAAAACTCACCCCCTCTCCTGATGACCAGGTGCTGGCGTGAGGCGATCATTCATCAAGATCAACGCCCAAAAATCTTCTGGTCCTGACAACATACCTGGTCGTGTGCTGAAGGACTGTGCAAGAGAACTCGCAGCGGTCTTCACGGACATCTTTAACATCTCACTGAGTCAGGCCATCGTCCCCACCTGTTTCAAAGCCACCACCATCATCCCTGTCCCAAAGAAGGCAACGCCCTCCTGCCTCAATGACTATCGTCCAGTAGCACTCACCCCCATCCTGATGAAGTGCTTCGAACGGCTAGTCATGAAAAGCATCACATCTGTCCTCCCTGCCTCCCTGGATCCCTTCCAATTTGCATATCGGCCTAATCGCTCAACCGACGATGCCATCTCCTCTGCCCTCCACACAGCTCTCACACATCTGGACACGAAAGACTCCTATGTCAGAATGCTGTTCATCGACTTCAGCTCGGCATTCAACACCATCATCCCCCAACAGCTCATCCTTAAACTGGACAGTCTGGGGCTGAACACCTCAATGTGTAACTGGCTGCTAGACTTCCTGACCGGGAGACCACAGGCAGTACGGGTCGGGAATAACACATCCAGCACCATCACATTGAATACAGGAGCCCCACAAGGATTTGTGCTGAGCCCCCTTCTATTCACCCTGCTAACACACGACTGCACACCATCATAAAGCTCCAACCACTTCATCAAGTTTGCGGACGACACAACAGTGGTGGGTCTCATCAGCAACAACGATGAGACGGACTACAGGAACGAGGTGAGCCGCCTGGCCTTGTGGTGCGGACACAACAATCTCACTCTCAACGTGGAGAAGACAAAGGAGATTGTTGTGGACTTCAGGAAGAGGGATGCCCAACATGCCCCTCTGACCATCAACAGCACCACAGTGGAGAGAGTGGACAGCACCAAGTTCCTGGGAGTGCACGTCTCAGAGGACCTGTCCTGGAGCAGGAACACTGCATCACTGGCCAAGAAGGCTCACCAGCGCCTCTACTTTCTCCGCAAGCTGAAAAGGGCTGGAGCTTCAACCCCCATCATGTGCACCTTCTACAGGGGTGCCATAGAAAGTGTCCTGACCAGCTGCATCACTGTGTGGTTTGGTGCATGTACTGCATCCTGCCGCAAGAGCCTCCAGCGCATCGTGAGAGCAGCTGAGAAGATTGTCGGCACCTCCTTCCCCTCACTACAGGACTTACACAGCAACCGCCTCACTCGGAAAGCCCTCTGCATGGCAGGTGATCCCACACACCCACTACACAGCTGCTTCAGCCTGTTGCCTTCAGGGAGGAGACTGAGGAGTCTCCAGGCTCGAACCAGCAGACTAAATGACAGCTCTGTTCATCAGGCAGTCAGGATGCTTAACTCTCTACCTGCTCTGCCCCTCCCACTTCTACTGCCTTAACACAAAAAACTTTCACACACCACCACACAACACAAAGATTTTAACACTGGACTCTGTGTCATCAAAACGTGTTATTCACTCAACTCATGGTCATGTGCTCATTCAGTTTGCACTACTTCTTATATTTGCACTAATGTTTGTATTACATTACTGCCTATAGTCATACTACTGTTTACATTCACTGTTTACATTTATTACTACTGTTTACATTCATTACTACTGTTTACATTTATTACTACTGTTTACATTTACACTACTTTTTATATCTACACTACTGCTGATATATATAATTTTTTTTTACTAGCCTTATTACATATGCCACTGTACCTCTATACCAATATCAACTACCTCATACATATACTGTGTACATAAACTTCATATGCTGCTTTGTCACTCTATTACAAATGTCAATGCCAGAACTTTCATTTTATTTTATAGATATACTTTTTACACTTTTATACTACTATGCAAAAAACTCAGGACAGTATTACACTTTTGTTATTTCATTTTATGCTTCCATCCATCCATCCATCCATTTTCTTCCGCTTATCCGGGGTCGGGTCGCGGGGGTAGCAGCCTAAGTAGGGAGGCCCAGACTTCCCTCTCCCCAGCCACTTGGAGCAGCTCCTCTGGGGGAATCCCAAGGCGTTCCCAGGCCAGCCGAGAAACATAGTCCCTCCAGCGTATCCTGGGTCTTCCTCTGGGTCTCCTCCCGGTGGGACATGCCCGGAACACCTCACCAGGGAGGCGTCCAGGAGGCATCCTAACCAGATGCCCGAGCCACCTCAACTGGCTCCTCTCGATGTGGAGAAGCAGCGGCTCTACTCCGAGTCCCTCCCGGATGACTGAGCTTCTCACCCTATCTCTAAGGGAGAGTCCAGCCACCCTGCGGAGAAAACTCATTTCAGCCGCTTGTATCCGAGATCTTGTTCTTTCGGTCATAACCCAAAGCTCATGACCATAGATGAGGGTGGGAACGTAGATCGATCGGTAAATTGAGAGCTTTGCCTTTTGACTCAGCTCTCTCTTCACCACGACAGACCGGTACAGCGCCCGCTTCACTGCGGACGCTGCACCTATCCGCCTATCGATCTCACGCTCCAGTTTTCCCTCATTCGTGAACAAGATCCCGAGATACTTAAACTCCTCCACTTGGGGCAGGACCTCCTCCCCGACCCGGAGAGGGCATGCTACCCTTTTCCGGCTCAAGACCATGGCCTCGGATTTGGAGGAACTGATCCTCATCCCGGCCGCATCACATTCAGCTGCAAACCGCTCCAGCGAAAGCTGTAGATCACGAGCTGATGAAGCCAATAGGACCACATCATCTGCAAAAAACAGAGAAGCGATTCTAAGGCCACCAAAACGGATCCTCTCAACACCTTGGCTGCGCCTAGAAATTCTGTCCATAAAAGTTATAAACAGAATCGGTGACAAAGGGCAACCTTGGCGGAGTCCAACTCTCACCGGAAACGAGCCTGACTTACTGCCGGCAATGCGGACCAAGCTCTGACACCGGTCGTACAGGGACCTAACAGCCCATATCAATGGGCCTGGTACCCCATACTCCCGGAGTACCCCCCACAGAACCCCCCGAGGGACGCGGTCGAATGCCTTTTCCAAGTCTACAAAGCACATGTAAACTGGTTGGGCAAACTCCCACGCACCCTCCAGGACCCTGTTGAGGGTGTAGAGCTGGTCTAGTGTTCCACGACCAGGACGAAAACCACACTGCTCCTCCTGAATCCGAGGTTCGACTATCCGACGGACCCTCCTCTCCAGAACCCCTGAATAGACCTTACCAGGGAGGCTTAAGAGTGTGATCCCCCTATAGTTGGAACACACCCTACGGTCCCCCTTTTTGAATAGGGGAACCACCACCCCAGTCTGCCAATCCAAGGGAACTGCCCCCGATGTCCACGCGATATTGCAGAGTCGCGTAAGCCAACACAACCCCACAACATCCAGAGCCCTAAGGAACTCAGGACGAATCTCATCCACCCCCGGAGCCTTGCCACCGCGGAGCTTTTTAACCACCTCGGCGACCTCAGCACCAGAGATTGGAGAGCCCGACCCAAAGTCCCCAGGCTCCGCTTCCTCAGTGGAAGACGTGCCAGTAGGATTGAGGAGGTCTTCGAAGTATTCCGCCCACCGACTCACAACATCCCGAGTTGAGGTCAACAGCACGCCATCCCCACCATAAATGGTGTTGGTCGCGTACCGCTTTCCCCCCCTGAGACGCCGGATGGTGGACCAGAATCGCCTCGAAGCCGTACGGAAGTCATTCTCCATGGCCTCTCCGAACTCCTCCCACGCCCGAGTTTTTGCCTCAGCAACCACCCGAGCCGCATGCCGCTTGGACTGCCGGTACCTATCTGCTGCTTCCGGGGTCCCACAGGCCAAAAAGGCCCAATAGGACTCCTTCTTCAGCTTGACAGCATCCCTCACCGCCGGTGTCCACCACCGGGTTCGAGGGTTGCCACCACGACAGGCACCAACAACCTTGCGGCCACAACTCCGATAAGCTGCCTCGACAATAGAGGCGCGAAACATGGCCCACTCGGGCTCAATGTCCCCCGCCTCCCTCGGAACGTGTTCAAAGCTCTCCCGGAGGTGGGAGTTAAAGCTCCGTCTTACGGGAGACTCTGCCAGACGTTCCCAGCAGACCCTCACAATACGTTTGGGTCTGCCAGGTCTGACCGGCATCCTCCCCCACCATCGGAGCCAACTCACCACCAGGTAGTGGTCAGTTGACAGCTCCGCCCCTCTCTTCACCCGAGTGTCCAGGACATGCGGCCGCAGATCAGATGAGACGACAACAAAGTCGATCATTGAACTACGACCTAGGGTGTCCTGGTGCCAAGAGCACATATGGACACCCTTATGCCTGAACATGGTGTTCGTTATGGACAATCCATGACGAGCACAGAAGTCCAACAACAGAACACCACTCGGGTTCAGATCAGGGGGGCCGTTCCTCCCAACCACACCCCTCCAGGTCTCACTGTCATTGCCCACGTGAGCGTTGAAGTCCCCCAGCAGAACAAGGGAGTCCCCAGGAGGCGCACCCTCCAATACCCCCTCCAAGGACTCCAAAAAGGGTGGGTAATCTGCGCTGCCGTTTGGCGCATAGGCACAAACAACAGTCAGAGCCCGTCCCCCCACACGTAGGCGAAGGGAGGCTACCCTCTCGTTCACCGGGGTGAACCCCAACGTACAGGCACCAAGATGGGGGGCAACAAGTATGCCCACTCCTGCTCGGCGCCTCTCACCAGGGGCAACTCCAGAGTGGAAGAGTGTCCAACCCCTTTTATGCTTATGTTTATTAAATGTTTAGTGTTTTAGTGTTGGTGTAACTTTTCATACTTTCATACTACTACTATGCAAAAACTACTATGCAAAAACTCAGGACAGTATTACACTTTTATTATTTCATTTTATGCTTATGTGGGCGGCCGTGGTGTAGTGGTAATGGCAGTCGTCCCTCGATCGGAAGGTTGGAGGTTCGAATCCCGGTTCCCCACACCATGTGTCGTTGTGTCCCTGGGCAAGACACTTAACCCCAAGTTGCTCCCGGTAGGACTGGAAAGCGCCTTGCATGGCAGTCTGCCGCTACCGGTGTATGAATGGGTGGATGGTTGGTATTGTAAAGCGCTTTGGGGCCTCTCATAGGGGGCTGGAAAGCGCTATATAAATAAGCTCCATTTACCATTTACCATTTATGTTTATTAAATGTTTTAGTGTTTTAGTGTTTAACTTCTTCCTTCTTTAGCTTCCACCATTTGGTCTTCTTCTCTGATTTTACTCTTTTTCTCTTCTTCGCAACAACAGTCATTCTACACACAACCATCCGATGCTGTCTGGCCACGCTCTCCCCTGCCACAACCTTACAGTCTCCAATCTCCCTCAGGTTTCCTCTTCTACACAGAATGTAGTCGACCTGTGTACTCCTTCCTCCACTCTTATAGGTCACTCTATGTTCCTCCCTCTTTTGGAAATAGGTATTGACTATAGCCATTTCCATTCTCTTGGCAAAATCCACCACCATCTGTCCTTCCTGGTTTCTTTCCTTGACACCAAACCTACCCATCACTTCCTCATCCTCTGTTTCCTTCACCAACATGTCCATTCAGGTCTGCTCCAATCACCACTCTTTCCTCCCTGGGAATACTCTCTATCACTTCATCCAAATCTTTCCAAAATTTATCTTTCTCCTCCCCATCACATCCAACCTGTGGAGCATAACCACTGACTATGTTTAGCATCAGACCTTCTACTTCTACCTTCAGACACATCACCCTATCTGACACTCTCTTCACCTCTACTACATTCTTTGCCAACTCCTCCTTCAGGACCACCCCTACTCCATTTCTCTTTCTATCCACACCATGGTAAAACAGTTTGAACCCTGCTCCAATACTGCGAGCCTTGCTGCCCTTCCACTTGGTCTCTTGGACACATAAAACATCTACCTTTCTTCTCTGCATCATGTCAGCCAGCTCTCTACCTTTGCCTGTCATTGTCCCCACATTTAGAGTTGCAACCCTCAGTCCTACATTCTTCACTTTCCTCCTCTCCCTCTGTCTCCTGACACGTTTCCCTCCTCGGGGTCTTCGACTAACAGTAGTACAATTTCCGCCGGCACCCTGTTTGTCAACAGCACCGGTGGCGGACGTTGTTAACCCGGGCCTCGACCGATCCGGTATGGTTTCACTTTGATGAACTCGCATTATGGTTTTTGCAAGTGTTTTACATTGGATGCCATTCCTGACACAACCCTCACCATTTACCCGGGCTTGGGACCGGCACAAGAGATACACTGGCTTGTGGTCCCTAGTGGCTGGTTTTTCAAAGCAGAATCCAGTTATCATAAATCCAATTATGTCTCTGTCTTTTTGTTGACAAAAATTGATCAGTTGCATTGAGAAACTGAAGGTTATGCACCATAACCCATGTTCCCTGAAGGAAGGGAACGAGGTGCAACATATGACTATGGGAATTGCGCCCCCACACGGTTCACCTGAAGTAATACAATCACGCCTTTTCTGAAGGCAGGTGGGCGTCAGCAATGAGGCCATGCCCTCTTTGCATAAAAGGGGCTGACGCCCCACCTTCATTCTCAGGGTGCACTTCACAGAGCTTGGGCATTGAAAGGGCAAACATGTGTTGCACCTCGTTCCCTTCCTTCAGGGAACATGGGTTATGGTGCATAACCTTCAGTTCCCTTATCAGTCAGTACACTCAGTGTAACATATGACTATGGGAACGTAATTCAATCACGTCCTTGAAAAGCATGCTTGTGAGAACTTTATGCCTTAGACTACAGGCGCCAGCTGTTCTTTACTCTGTGGTAGAGAGAACAACCATAGTTACATCACATGCTGTGACATCTAAACTGTAGTGTTTCACAAACGTGTTTGATGATGCCCAGTTAGCAGCTGCACATATTTCTGCTACTGGTACACCTCTGAATAAGGCCTAGGAAGTGGCTAGGCCTCGGGTTGAGTGAGCATGTATCCCAGAGGGCACCTGCTGATCTTTGCTATTGTATGCCCTCTTAATGGCCTCAGTCACCCAGTGTGAGAGGTGCTGTTTTGACATGGCTCTGCCAGCAGCAGGAGTAGCAAAACACACAAACAATTGGTTTGTTTTTCGCCAGCTGTTAGTTCTCTCCATGTAGGCACTCAGGGCCCTAACAGGGCAGAACGTGTTCAGCCTCCTCTGTTCTTCAGTTAAAACCAGGTGAAGAGGAAAGGTTGACAGCTCAAAGTCCAGACTTCTGGGATTTAAAGTTGGTACTTTTGGCACATATGCAGGGTTTGGACGCAGGGTGACCTTTGACCCGTCTGGGGCAAATCTGGTACACATTGGATACACAGATAATGCGTGGAGGTCACCCACGCGTTTTGCTGAGCACAGAGCTAAGAGCAATGCAGTTTTATAAGATAACAAATTTATCTTAATGCTGCTAAGAGGCTCAAATGGAGGCTTACACATCCAAGACTAAATGCAGGTCCAATTGAGGGGCCAAAGTCCTGCTTGAAGGTTTCATCCTCAGCACACCCTTCATGAACCGTATCATGAGAAGGTGGGCACCAGGTGATTTACCTCCCCAGCCCTTGTGGCATGCCGAGATGGCTGATAAAAAGACCTTAATGGTGGAGACAGAGCGACCCTTCTCCAGCAGGTCCTGTAGAAAGGTGAGGAGCTGGACCAGGTCACATGAATATGAGATAATATTCCTCTCTAGACACCAGGCCTCAAAAACACGCCACTTACGAGCGTAGAGGGTCTGAGTAGACTGTGCTTTCACTCCTTGTATTGTCTTTACCACATTACTGGGCAGACCGGAGGCCATTAACCAGACCCTTTTAGCGGCCAGGCCCAGAGCTACCACAGTTCTGGACGTGAATGAAGGATTTGCCCATGGGCTTGGGTCAGCAGGTCCCTGTGGGGGGGCAGCTGCCATGGTGTCCCCGTCAGAAGTGAGATCACCTCTGGGAACCATGCTTTCTGAGGCCACCTGGGGGCTATCAGTATTAGGGAGAGAGCTCCCCTGCGTACACGTTCCAGCGTCACCTGAATCAGGGGAACAAGTGGAAACGCGTAATATAACCTCCCCGCTGGCCAGCTGTACGTCAGGGCATCTGTCCCCAGCGGTGTATCTGTCTCCCTTATCGAGTGATACAGGACGCAGTGCATATTGTTGCTGCAAGCGAACAGATCTACGTTGGCCCTTCCGTATCGTGCCCAGATCTGGTCCACGATGCACGGGTTCAGCCGCCACTCCGAGGGGAGGAGGGGCCTTCTTGAGAGGGCATCTGCCCCATGATTCAGCTCGCCTCGGACGTGGGTCGCCCTCAGCGACTCCGGGAGCTGCACCACGTGAGAAGTTTCTGTGTCAACCTGAGGAGGGGTTGGGACCTTGTTCCATCTTCTCTGTTGATATAGGAGACTGTGGTCCTGTTGTCCGATTTTATCAGGACATGTTGTTGTGCAACCAGCCCCTTCCTGTAAAAGTGTTTCAGAGACAAAAACTGCTCTGAGTTCCATGAAATTTATGTGGAGCTTTGCCTCCTGTTGGTTTCAGACCCCTTGGGCCCACTGGTTTCTGCAGAGACCTTCCCACTCAATTTTTGACGCGTCTGTGGTGACCAGGACTCGTGACACCCTCCCCAGCGTGACGCCTTTGCTGAACACTGTGGGGGCCTTCCATGGCTCCAGGGCCTTCATGCACTCTGGGCCAATCAGTATCCCCCTCGTTCGTCGAGGAGGGCAGGTTGCAATTGTTTGTTGATCCATATCTGTAGAGGGTGCATTCTTAATAAGGCCAGAGGCACGCAGACAATAGCTGCTGCCAACAGGCCCAAGAGACGCTGGCACAGCTTGTGAGGCACCCTCTGGCCTAGCTGAAAACGTGTTAGGCAGAGGTAGAGGGATGAAACCCGTGCCTCTGAGAGCCTTGTCCTGTACAATATGGAGTTGAGTTGTACTCCCAGAAATATGGTAATCTGGGATGGGGTCAGATTACTTTTTGCCAGGTTTATAACAAAAACACTTGTTACGAAATCGCTTCTCTCCCCAGCTTGTTCTTTGTACTGGAGAGTAGGACTGCAACTATAAGTACGTGATGAGAAAGAAAAGAAAAAAAAATAACAAAACTGGCACCAGAGACGGAACACACAGTGAGGTGGGCTTACCTTTGAGATGTCCGATCAGAGTCTTAATCAGCTGACATCCTGGAAAGGGGCGAGCCCGCACGATCCTTCATCCGTCACTGTTCAATAGTTGTTTTTTGTTTTCCTTTATAGTTTTTCTCTTTTCTTAAAACCGCACCACTTGTGTTTCCATCTGTGGTTGTTGTTAGCAGACGTGTTTTCCCCGGTGCATTTAATCTGTTAGCGTCCATCCAAAAGAAACCCGGCCAAAACCATCCGACGCTCCCCTCTGGGTTCCGTCCCGAGGTGAATGCTATGTTTCTCTCTCCAGAGCCTTCCGCACCGTCCTTTAAGACATTTTCTTCTTTACAAAACTCCACTGCTGCAGTAGCGTCCAACACGCCACTCCATCTGTCAAAATCACACCGCAGGTGTGCTACCAACGCAGCTAAAAACACTTAGACTGGCTGAGCCCCGCCCCCCTCCACCAGTGAACCGTCAAAGGTGCAAAAAAATAAAAATAATAAACAAACAAAAGACGAAAAAATGTGACCACGTAACACTTCCCCCCCTAAACAAAAAATATATATATTTTTATATATATATATTTTATTTATTTTATTTTTTATTTTAGTCCAATAAACTTCCTACATCTTCAACCCATTCCTCACATTCTTGATAGAACATCAGCAATTACATTATCTTTCCCCGCGATTGTAAGGCTGTAATATCAAGTCCCACCGGAAAATTTGCTGATTTTTCATTTTAAACTTTTCCAGAAAGGTAAGTGGGTTATGATCAGTATACACTTTAACAAAGTGTGCACCTCTTGACACATAGATCTCAAAATGCTGAATACCATACCATACCATACCATTTTATTTATAAAGCACTTTAAACAGGAACAAGTCCACACCAAAGTGCTGGACAAACAAACACGCAACAGGCAACACAGACAATGAAGTACAACACGAAAAACATAAAAACATTGCAGATCATAAATCAAACAATCCAATACAAATCAGCTGGCATTGAAAGCAATGGAGTAGTAGTGAGTTTTTAACCGGGATTTGAAAACCGAGAGGGAGGGGGCCTGTTTGCCAACTGAATGGCAAGTACCAGAGCCAGAGCCTCCTTTTCTATAGTGGAATATCTGCTTTGATGCAGATTTAACTTCTTGGAAAAATAAGCCACAGGTCTGTCTACTCCGAAATTATCTTCTTGCAAGAGTACAGCTCCTACCCCTATATCACAAGCATCAATAGTTAGCTTAAATGGCAGATAAAAACTGGGAGCTGTTAGGATAGGTTTGCAGGACAAAATGGCCTTAAGTTGTTCAAATGCCATAGTACAAGAATCTGTCCAAACAAACGTTGTAGACTTCCATAATAGATCGGTTAAAGGAGGCCACTGTAGCAAAATTTGTGACAAACTTTCGGTAGAACCCAGCCATTCCAAGAAATCTCATTAAGTTTTTTTTTGTCTTTGGAGCTGACATCTGAGCTTGCACTTTAGCAGCACAAGGTCGAACTTCGCCTCGTCCTACTACATGTCCAAGGTAGGTTATGGAAGCCTTGCCTATCTTACTCTTTGGCAAGTTGATAACAAGTCCAGCCTCTTCTAATCTCTCAAAGAAGTGTGTCATATCTTCCATGTGCTGTTCCCAAGTATCAGCATACAACACTACATCATCAATGTAAACTGTACAGTTCGACAAACCTTCTGTGACCCGAGTCATTAACCTCTGGAAAGAAGCAGGGGCATTTTTAACCCCAAAAGGTAACACCTTAAACTGGTATAAGCCATCAGTTGTACAAAAGGCAGAGATTTCCTTTGCCCGTTCTGACAAAGGGACTTGCCAGTATCCTTTCAGAAGGTCAAACTTTGAAACAAACTTGGCTGAACCAATTCGATCAATACAATCCTCTATTCTAGGGATCGGAAAAGAGTCAGACTTAGTTAAAGTGTTTACTTTTCGGTAGTCAACACAAAGTCGAATGGAATCATCAGGTTTTGGAACTACTACTACAGGAGAGCTCCACTCACTCATACTTGGCTCAATGATGTCATGTTGTAACATGTATTTCACCTCCTGTCTAATTTTATCCATCTTGTCAGGATTTACTCTATATGGATGTTGTTTAACTGGAGGAGAAACACCAACCTCTATGTCATGTTCTGTTAAGGATGTTAAACCCGGTGAGTCGCCAAACAGCAAAGAAATTTTCTTCAGAAGAGCTGTCACATCATTTTTTTGCTGAGCAGTTAAATGACTCAAAAACTTCTCCTGATCAGCCAATACTGCACTATTTGCCAATTTAAGATCCTTAGGACCCATACAATCCAGTTCATCTGAATCCTTTTTTCCTCTTGATTCGGGTGACCAACACACACCAATACTGGTGATAGTGCACTCCGTTCATAATATGGCTTAATCAGGTTCACATGGCACAAACGGGTCGACTTTCTCCTGTCTGGGGTAGATATTACATAGTTGACTTCACCCACTTTTTCTTTAATTATGTATGGTCCAGAAAATTTTGCTTGCAGGGGGTCACCTTGAATGGGTAAAAGCAACAACACTCTATCCCCAACTGCAAATTCTCTAGAAACAGCTTTTTGATCAAAACAGCTTTTCATCTTTCTTTGGACTTGTTGTAACTGACCATTAGCCAGAGTGCAAGCTGCTTTCAAGCGTTCCTTAAACTCAGAACTGTAATCCAAAACGTTCCTGTCAGGTTCTTTAGTAGCCAGAAATTTCTCTTTAACCATCTTCAAGGGACCCCTCACTTCATGTCCATAGACCAACTCAAACGGACTAAAACCTGTAGATTCACAGACAGAGTCACGGATAGCAAACAATAGAAATGGAACACTCTTGTCCCACTCCCCAGGCTGATCCACACAGTAGGTCCTGATCATGGCCTTAAGAGTCTGATGGTATCGTTCCAAGGCCCCCTGTGACTGTGGATGGTACGCAGATGACTTGAAGTGCTCAATCCCTAACTCTTTCATCACTGCTTGAAAAACCCCGGCCATAAAGTTAGAGCCCTGATCGGACTGGATCTCTCTAGGAAGCCCGAACTGAGTAAAAAACTTAAGAAGGCAATCTAAGATTGTTTTTGAACAAATGTTACGCAAAGCAAAAGCTTCCACATAACGTGTAGCAACATCCATAACTGTTAACAGATATAGGTGTCCACGCTTAGTTTTTGGTAAGGGGCCCACACAATCTATTAGAACACGACTGAATGGTTCTCCAACCACTGGAATAGGAATTAGTGGAGCAGGTGGGATATTTTGATTGGGCTTTCCACCAAGTTGACATGCGTGGCAGGTCTTACAAAATTCCCCGACATCCTTCCAGATTGTGGGCCAATAAAAGTGCCTCATGATCCTAGCCTTGGTCTTATTAATGCCCAAATGCCCTGAAGTGGGAACTTCATGAGCCAATCTCATAATCTCTTCCCTATAGCAAAAGGGAAGGACAATCTGATGATACACCCTCCACTCTTCAGTAGCAGGACACTGAGGATCCCTCCACTTTCTCATTAAAACGCCATCTTTCACATACAAACTTACAGGTTCTCCTGCTACGTCTTCTAAAGTACCAGCTTTAGACAATTCATCCCTAACAAATGGATCATTACCCTGTTCCCTAATCAAATCTTCCTTACTGTACTTTTGCTCATCTGTTGCACCCTTAGCAAAGAAAGTTTCAGCAAGCATAACCTCTGGTTCTTCCGGATTTCTCACCGTTTCTGGAAGTTCTTCCTGATTAACCTGAGACTGAGAACGAGTGACAACACAGGTAGGAAAAACTCCAGGGAATTCCCGCTTCAGTGCCTCAGTCTCAGAAGAATATATAGGAGAATGTACAACAACCAGAGGGGCAACATGAACCTTCTTACCTGCCAAATCATTTCCCAGTAAAAATGTGACACTTGGAATGGGTAAACTGGACACCACCCCAACTTTAACCACTCCTGTCACTAAAGATGACTATAAATGAACTTCATGCAGAGGGACAGACAAATTCAGAAACATCATTGTTCACTCCTTGAATAAGTGTACACATATTCAGTGAGCTAGAAGGAGGAAGAGTTGTATCCTTCACCACCCAGAGTGACTGAGCAATGCCCGTATCTCGCAGAATAACTACAGGATAACCATTTCCATCAACAGATACAACCCCAGAAGAAAGAAAATCTTTATACAAATCCAACGCAGCACTGTTTGAGCACTCACCAGCATTCTTCGGCCTGTCTAACACTAGTAAACCAGGTTTAGGAGTATTTTCCTTCATCTGTTGTTTACTCGCCAAAGCCCAACACTCAGTTTTTTTTGTGCCCCTTTTTACCACAATAGTAGCACACCAAGGCGTCTGAATTAATAATAATAATAATAATTAATTCAATTTATAACGCACTTTTCATTACTGAAAATCTCAAAGTGCTACACATATATTGAATGCTACACACATTCATAAACCGGTGGCGGCAGACTACCATGCAAGGTGCTTTCCAGTCCTACCGGTAGCAACTCGGGGTTAAGTGCCTTGCCCAAGGACACAACAACACATGGTGCGGGTCCCGGGAGTCGAACCGCCAACTTTCCGATCGGGCGACGACTGCCCTTACCACTACGCCACCCTGTTGCTGTATCATGCTCTGTGATGTCTTGAACCCTCCTCTCACTAAACTTTGATGGGTGAGTTCAAAATCATCAGCCATAACTGCAGCTTTCTTAATCTCGTCAACCTTTTGATCCTCTAGGTAATTTCTTACCTCAAAAGAAACACTATTTTTAAAATCTTCCAAGAGAATAAGCTGTTTTAATTTCTCATAGTCCTGACCAACATTCTTTGACCGTACCCATCTGTCAAATGCTATCTCCTTCTCCCTAGCATATTCAATATACGTATGAGACTCACTTTTTACCAGGTTACGAAAACGCTGTCGATAAACCTCTGGAGACAGTTGGTAAGCAGCAAGAACAGTAGCTTTTACATCTTCATAAGGTGAGGATTTCTCTGCATCAGGTGCAGCATAAACTTCGTGAGCTCTGCCAGTAAACACACTCGTACCAGAAGAGACCATTTATTCTCAGGCCACTTTAAAGATTTTGCTATCTTTTCAAAGGACAGAAAAAAACGTCTACTTCTGTTTCACAAAACTGAGGAACTAATCTGATGTTTTTACTTAGATCAAAACCTCTTTCTGCTTCCATAGCTGCAATTTTCAGTTTTTCTACTTCCAGCTTTTGTTGTTCGTTCTCCAGTTGTTTCCGTTTGTAATCAAACTCCAGCCTCATTCGTTCTCTGTCCAACTCAAGCGTGGCAGCTTCCTGTGCTGCTTTCTGCCTGATACGTTCTTTTTCTAACTCTGAGCGAACTGTAACTCTAAAACGTTGGTGTGTGTTTCCGGAAGAATTTCAGGGGAAATCTTATTTATTAATGCTTCAATTAAGTCAACCTTTTTTGTACCAGGTGAACACTGCACCTTCAAGTGTTCTGCTATTTTGAACAGTTCTACTTTTTTTAGTTGATACCAGTCTCTCATTTTCAAAGTCCGACCTTCCTTCAGGAATTCTTCAACTTTAAATTCCTCCATAACCTCACTCTAATTTTAACCACCGTTACAGGAATCAACGAAACACCAATATAATTTAAATGGTAGTTTAAAGTCAAAAGGACGTTCCGTAATCCCGGACGTGAGCCCCCACTTGTTACGAAATCGCTTCTCTCCTCAGCTCGTTCTTTGTACTGGAGAGTAGGACCGCAACTATAAGTACGTGATGAGAAAGAAAAGAAACAAAAAGAAACAAAACTGGCACCAGAGACAGAACACACAGTGAGGTGGGGCTTACCTTTGATGTCCGATCAGAGTCTCAATCAGCTGACATCCTGGAGGGGCGAGCCCGCACGATCCTTCATCAGTAACTGTTCAATAGTTGTTTTTTTGTTTTCCTTTATAGTTTTTCTCTTTTCTTAAAAGTGCACCACTTGTGTTTTCATCTGTGGTTGATGTTTAGCAGGCGTGTTAACTTCCCCGGTGCATGTAATCTGTTAGCGTCCAGCCGGTTCATCCAAAACAAACCCGGCCAAAACCATCCGACGCTCCCCTCTGGGTTCCGTCCCGAGGTGAATGCTCTTTTTCTCTCTCCAGAGCCTTCCGCACCGTCCTTTAAGATATTTTCTTCTTTTACAAAACTCCACTGCTGCAGTAGCATCCAACATGCAACTCCATCTGTCAAAATCACCCCGCAGGTGTGCTACCAGCACAGCTAAAAACACTTAGACTGGCTGAGCCCTGCCCCCCTCCACCAGTGAACCGTCAAAGGTGCCAAATAAATAAAAATAATAAACAAACAAAAGACGAAAAAAATGTGACCACGTAACAATAAGATAGAAAGGTGCTTTCACTTTAGTCAGTGTGTTTGTGAACTGCAGTAAATGTGAGCCTCTGTGGTAAAATATATTTGATATACTGTATCCGGTTTTATTGTGAAAAGGTCAGGGGGTTGTTTCCGGGTTCACGAAGAATAAAGACGTTCTCTAAGTTGCTCTACAAAGTGTCGCATTGAATCCTTGTGTAAAAACACGACAGCCTCCACTCAGAAACGTGAACAGAGAGGCGGAGACATTATTAAATCAGCAGTTTATCATATATCGCTAAAGACACGGTCAGTCTCAGCTGTGGAAGAAGACGGCTAAAGCGTTAGCCATCTTGTTAGCCGCTAAGGACCGTATCTTTAGCGATATAATAAACTGCTGATTTATTAATGTCTCCACCTCTCTCTGCGGTGCACGCACGGCTAAATGAGCTCAGACCCGTGGTTTGTTTTAAAGGGGACCACAGATGCAAAATTCACTTTTTAATGTTTTTTTTACTCAACTTTGGGTATTTACTTCATAAAAAAACAGTCCTTGTGCCAAAAAAATGCACCCAGTGGTTTATTTACTCTAAGTAGATTTATTTATTTTTGATAAATACACCTGGATTCACACTTCCTGCAGTTATTGACGTCACAAGCCGTAGCCAATCACCTCAAACCTGAGTCCAGCCCCTCACCTAGCAACCCCTGGTTAGGCTCAACCCACTTCTGTATTAAACACATGACTGTTGTTTTTCATGATTTCATCTCATCTTTTGTTTATATGTTCTTAATTTCATGTGTACAGCACTTTGTTGCAGCTGTGTTTTTTAAATGGCTTTATAAATAAAGTATAATTGTTATTTTTATGTTTTAGTTCAATTTTTAGTGTATTTGCGATCGCTGCCAACGCGCAGCCGGCAAAAATTAAACGAGCGGACCCCCGGCTTAGGGACCGGTTGCGACGGGACCCTCTTCCGGCGCGATGGAGCGGAGCTTCAACTGTACAGCCTCATTTCAGCCTCGCAGCAGCCTCGCAGCAGCGAGGACCTTCTCCTTACAGATTAATCTGTTAAGTGGGAGCTTCACAGTGGTTTTCTTTGTTGCAGCACAGAAGAGTCAAGATTTTTAACTTTACATGTTTATTTTATTTTTTTATTTTTTTTAACTGCTGGACCAATTGGAACATGTTGGCCTTGATTACTTCCCTGAATTACCATTCCTGAACAGAACTGCTGTGGATGAGATAAAAACCCAGATGTAAACAGTCTCGGGAGGCCACCAGATGGAGAATGAACCACCGAAGCAGGGAATTTAACAGCTGATAGGATATACAACTAAATGCCAACAAGAACAAAGGCAGGAAGCAAAATGGCAAAACCCAACGGAGAGAAAATTAATAGTTAGAGTAAATGAGTGAAAATAATGCTGGAAAAACCCAAATGAACCCAACAAAGTCTAAACTAGAAGTCACAATTTGAAACAATTCAAAACACCACAAACTCTAAAAACATAATTTCTATAATGTTTTTAAAGTCAAAAACAGTGTTTTCACAGTAAAGTTTAAATTAAGTGACTCAACGAACAAAACTTTGGTCTTGTGTTTATTTAAATATCTATGACATCCAATCAGCTTCCTATTGGTCGATCATTTGTCTGTGAATAGCAGTATGTCACTTAATGGTGCTAAGTCCATTTTTTATAGTTGTTTTGTTGTTTTTGTTTATAATATAAAAAACAATCCTTATCAATGCTTATTATTGTTCTTTATAGATGTAATGTTTATTTACTATTTAGTTGGTTGTTTACATGACTTTATTCCACAACAGAACACTTTATTATTTAGAAAATCTATTGTGAGAAAAAATACATTTGTGAATTTCAACACACAAAAAACAATTTTGTGTTGGCAACAGTGAGCTAATTAGTGATATTTGGTGCTTTATTAATAATTTAAAAGGTTATTTAATGTAGACTTAAAAATAAAAATTAATTATCCAATACATGTACGGTAATGACTTGGAAAATAAGAGAGAAGCCATTTTCAAAATATTATTTAAATGATTTTTTTTGTTTCTTTGTTTTATTAGATAAACTTATCAATGTTGCCAAATATGTGAACAATTGATATTTTTGTTAAACACACAATTAAATTCAATTCAGTATTTTTTTTATATAGCACCAAGTCCCAACAGAAGTCATCTCAGGGCACTGAACAGAAACACTGATATACATAAGAAAGCCAATTAATAAAAGTTATCTATCTAAGAAAGCCAGCAGATGTGTTGAAGCTTCACTTTGGCTCAGTCTCCTATCCTGAGCAAACACAAAGGCAACAGTGGAAAGGAAAAACTCCCTTTCAACAGGAAGAAACCTCCAGCAGAACCAGGCAGGATGAACGGCCATCTGTCACTGGCTGGGGTTTGAGTGGACAGGAAAGAGGAACTAGAAAGTTCCTGGAGAAACTTTGATGGGGACTACCACGTGGTGGCCATTTAAAATTTAGATGAGAAAAATGCCTACATTTTAATATATAAGATGTACCGGATGTGTATTTAAAAATATATATTTTTCAAAACTACTTGATTTGTCTACAGAGTCATGAGGTTACCAGTTTACATTTTTGGGTCAGACCAAGTGAAACAATTCAGTGGCCTTTAACAGAAGACAGTGTTGATTCCAGGATCGACGCTGAGCATAATGTTTTAACGTTTTTATTTAGGAGAACAGTTTTTCTGGGTAACATTATCAAACTCCTGTCTTCAAGTCTTCTGTAGGTTTACCATTTTAAAACAGAGCTGCTTTATTTCCTTATTACTCAAAGGGGTGGTTTGGGGAGGTCAAGACAATAATAAACTGGGAAAAGGACGTTCCAAAAATATCCACAACTACTATGTTTAAATTCTGTACTGTATACTGTTTGTCTTTCCTCACGGAGCCAGTGAGTATATTTAGATTAACATTGGATGACTTCCACATCAGGGCGGTGGTGGGTGGTTTTCACAAGGAGACGTTGTTGCACGGCACAGTCAAACAAATGAAGGGGTTCCAGAGCAACACAGAGCAGCTGTAGCCTTACTGAAAGGACACCAATCAGAAAGAGATAGAAGAAAAGAGAATTACAAACAACCGGGGTGAGCTTTTCATAAACCTGAAGCACCAATCATCAGTTTGAAAAGCTCCTTCAGCGTCTAACTGTAATTAAAACCTTCCAGATAAAGGCTTTAGGTGAACTGTTTTCACTTTTGGTGAGACTGGAAGGCTGGACCACATGCGGGGTTTGGTCACAGAAGGACTTCATCCCATCCCGGGTCTCAGTGGCTGTTCGTTTCCAGTTTGTCACTGGAACAGACCCTCAAGTCTGTGAGTGGAAACAGGAGAGCTTCTGTACGGCGTCTAAAATCTGGAGGAGACGGTAATCCTGTATGGATGTGGTTTCATAGT